>JANVCC010000152.1:2443569-2454966 GCA_025345505.1 Todiramphus chloris collaris | reverse complement strand
TCTTTTTTTTTTTTTTTTTTTTTTTTTTTTTTTTTTTTTTTTTTTTTTTTAATTACAAGGAAAATTAATTCTTTCCAAAGCATATGGGACTTCTGTCAGAAGAAAAATACGTTCATAGTGACTATGAAACCAAGAAACAAGCTAAGAATGAAGGTAACACTCCACATTCAGACAGAAAATGTAATGAAGGCTACTCTATATCAAGAACACAACCTAGAGTCTTTCAGCTCAGAAGTGTCTCAGATCAATTTCCTGAGATCTCTTTCTTGAGAATACTGTACCAGCTGTTAAATTGAAAACTAGGACTGTGCTAGAAGGTGTCACAAAGCTATAGTAAGGGACAAATAATATGATGTTTTGTACCAGGGGCTGTTTCAACAGCTGTCCCACGTTTGCTACCAGCTGGAATCGGATAGAGTTATATTGGAAAATCCTATATAAACTATAACATGCTTTAAGATAACATAAAACCAAATCCTAGTTGTAGAAATATAATGCTTCTAAGGCTTGTTCAAGAGCATTAAGATCAGTATCAAGAGTAAATATGGAAATCACTTAACTGTATGTGTCCGAGAGTAGACATAACTGCCTGTGCTAGGTGTCTTTGGGAATCTTAACAGTCAATTAGAGAGAAAAAGCACTTTCTGGATGAATATAATTCAAACGTGATAAGTCTTCTCATCCAAAGACAGCATTGCAAATAGATGTGGACTTTTCATGAGATCCCACTCTTAAATACTTGAGTTTAATCCAAGTAATTTAAGGGAAATCTTTAATCTGTATTGAAGATGTATCAGCATTGCAGTTTAGCCTACAATGGTATTACAAACAACATCTAATCCACATCTCTTTGAGGTCATTCAGTGTTGAAATACTTTCTCAGGACAACCTGTCTAGCCAACTTGCCAGCTCATCATCTTGCCTTCTTTATCGTTGATTTTCCCAAAATGCCTGAGGAATTCACAATGTATTATCTTAATTTAAAATATTTCTTTCCCAATGTACTTGTAAGTACATGAGCAAAGATAGCTTCTGCAGATCTTGTATTTGAAAGCAGGTTTTAGTAGAAAATTAAAAGGAAAGCATGTGCCATATGTTGGTAAGTGCAATAAGTAATAAAAATTCACATTAATGAAAAAGAGCAGCTGAACAAAATTTCATCATTTTTAGCTCCCTTTCATCCTAAGATCATGATCAAAGAAAATGTTAAATGGCCAATAGTAACATTGGTAAAACTGATACTGCGGGAGCTTACAGAACCACACATGAGCTCACTTCAAAAGGATTGGTAGTTACCCAGCAGCATGCTTTCAAATACCAGCCTCAAGTACCCCAAAAGTGTGTGAAGGTGACACCTTCTCAGTTATCACCTCCTACGGGCTCAGCCCTCCAACCTCAACACAAGCACCTTCGGAGGGAAGTGGTTTCACGTGGAATTCCCAGAATGGTTCAGCTGTAGGAGTTTTTAAATGAAGAGTCCTGTTTGTTTTTACACAAGAAAGTTCTCTCTGTCTACCCCTCCAGCACCCATCTTTCAAAGATAATTGTGTTGGGTGCTTCTCTGGGTGCTTCATAGTAGGTGGTGCATAGACTTAACACATCTGTAAGACTCTCAGAGTTTAGCATTTATGCCTAATTCGTTAATTAGTCTTAAGTACTTAAGTGCAATTTCAAGAGACATTCATCATATGAGGACCTGATTTGAAGGTGTATGAAGGCTGAGAAGCAGTACAAAGCATTTCCAGATTGCCTCTAGTACTCTAGATGAGAGGTAGGACCCAGTATCTCAGGCAGTAGTTCCAGAAATTCAGACAAGTAGTTCATCTATTCTAAAATATTTTATTCTATGATCTGACCATGGTCTGTTAAAATGTACCAAGGTGAATTAGGAATAAATGAGGATTTCCCTCCAAAAGAGATGATGATCAGAAATCTCACAGCAAGATATTCACTGATGCATCTCTGTCTCAGTATTTGATGCAGTTTCTGCCTTGTTTAATAGAAAATGAGTCAATGTGAAATAAAGTGCATTGCCTGGTTAGTTAGAAGTAGAGGCTGGTCTGGGGTGGCTGGCAACAAAGATTTATTTGTTTGTCACAAGATCGCTTTGGGAAATGTGAATAGCAAATAAAAAACCTCATATGATGGATTCAGTTCTTATTTTAGGGGAAGAATGTACTTCACTTAATGAAAATGGCTTGAAGAAGTCATATTTGCAATACACTACATAGTGCCGTGCAAATGCAGCTCTAAGACAGCAGGGGAATGGCATTTAAAACATTTGTTGCTAATCCTTCCATGTTACTTCTTGGAAGTTTTATAGAGAGGGTTTCTTTGGATTTGTATGCCAGTTGATAGCATATGATTTTTGATGGCTCATTAAGATGGCTATTAAGCATCTTCACAGAATCACACAGAATCACAGAATTGTCACAGTTGGAAAAGACGTGTAAGATCACCGTGTCCAACCAATCTTGAAGTATAGCCTTTCATTTTGTTTTCATGGTTATCAGTATCTTTGTGAAGTGCCTACTGTCCCAAGGCTAGCTTCATTTCAGCAGAGATTTCCATGCAAGCACCTCAAACTCTTTTCTTAAGGGAGGTTTTTTTTCAGAGTTGGTTTTCATAGTATGATTTTTCTCAAATAAATCAGTTTAAAACGTTGACTGGGAGATGGCATCTTTTTCTTGCAGACAAAACAAACAAAAAACCACACTGAGGATATGATCAATGTCCACATATCTTGCTATTGATTAAATGTCAAGGACAATTATGGTTTTTTTCCTAGTGTCAAACAGTGTTAAATATATATATAAATATATATATATATGTATCAATTGAGAAAGATATGCAATTTGGTTTTACAGAAGCAGGTTAAGGAATAAGCAGTGTTTTTATCCACCATAAATCACAGCAGATCCAGTGTAAGTGAAAAAGTGGAAAACCGCAACTGTATCTATTAGGCTTAGAGATAGATAGATAGACAGACAGACATATATGTATATGTATTCAGCATAGGGAGTTCTGATGGCACATCTGAAACAACTATGTTTGGACCATTTCAGTGGGCAGAAGTTCAACAGTTCTGCCTTTCCTTTGCGTAGGTCACCTGTACTCTTATTCCTCTTCCCCCTCTCTTCTCCCCATCCCTGAATGGCCTCCAAGGCAGATATGAACAGAGCCGTGCTTCTTACAGCTTACACTTTCTTGACAATAGCCTGTGCAAGAGGTAGAGACGGTTTCTTCCATTAAGGAATGTGATTTCACTGTGACTCCACCTAGTCTTCAGCTTCTTGGAATGCCAAAACCTTTTTCTTCTCACCAAATGCATGACCATTTCTGAGAATAATGCCAGTTGTTGGTCAGTAAAACATGCAGATACAAGACTTGATGGTAGAGCAAGGAAGACTGTCCTCTTCACTTCTCTGTCTGTCCCCAGCCCTAAAATGAGAGCCATTTTGTGATAATACATCACAGAAATATTCAAATATATATCTCCATATATATATTGCACAAGAGATAAGTCAATGGAATGGATGTTTTTCTACCTGTGGATCTAATCTCAAGAGGATCTGAGCAACTCTTACACAAGTGTTATAACTGGTGGGGTTTGAAAGCCCTTTCCGCTTTGTGAGACTTTAGCTAGTAGCATTGCATTGCTGTGTCATGAATATACCTTAAGAGTTCGTTTGTCAGCAGTGCTGTGTTCCACCTCTCCTTGTCCCCAGCCTCCAAAAATTTCAGACTCAACTCATAATAAATTTCAGTTTATAGATGAGTGAGTAAGGTGCAGATTAGTGGCAGGGAGTGTCCCCTTTACTTTTGAATATAACAAGTGGTTCTAATTTATAAACTATATCTGTGGCTGAGAAATCCTGTAACCCTTTAATCTCAAATTATATATGGCTTCCTCTTACTTCTTAATAGGCCTTTTTTTCTGTTTCCTCTTTTTCCTTTTACATGAGACTTAGAGGGGTTTTCCCACAGCTGCATCACTCAGTGTGTGACAGGGTAAGGGGATACTAGTTTCAGATCAGTACTTTGTGAGAGGTTTTTTTAATGGAAAGGAATTTAGGATATGTATCATGTCAGATCTATTTGAAGAATTCCTAAAGGACTAGTAGAATTTGACCTTTGCTGGCAGTAATTATTATTGTCCTTGAAATTAACATAACAAATATCTATTTGCATTTTAAAAATTTATTATAATTGTAATTTTTAAAGACTCAGTTGACAGTCTTTTCACCCATGAGTATCAGTGAGAGTAACAATAAAATTTGCAGAATAAAACCCTCTTAAAATAATTTTTACACAAAAAGATAACTGTGCTTGTTCATTATCCAAACTACAAGGGCATACATCTTATGGGCTTATAGCCATTTGATTCTTTTTATAGACTCAGTTACGGTTCACTTAAATATACTGCTAGATTTTTTTTTTCTTGCAGTGCATTTTAATGATATCTACTTTCCAATATACAAACTGTGTTTTGAAAGATAAATGAGTTATGAACAAAGAAGTATCAATAGATGTGCTGTGTATGCTAAGGCAAACCGTTAAGATGGATGCCAGTAAACAGATATGCCCACTTCTAGGAATATTTTCAATGGAAATTTTCTAGAGATGGCTAATTTAATTGTATTTTTGTGCAACAATTAGGAGGGAATTACGATAGTTCTTTCGACGCGGAGAAGGGAGTGGGCACTATTGTCATTGCAAAGCCCTTGGATGCAGAGCAGAGGTCAATATATAATATGACTGTGGAGGTCACCGATGGAACAAACATTGCCACGACTCAGGTAGAATATCACATTCCTTTCTTGGCAAGTTTTTCATTTGTTAGTGGAATGTATATGCTATAAAAATTAGTAATTTTGCCATTCAAATAAAACCTTATCCTTTGAGACCACTGTTAACTAATGGAGGGGATATTTTTCAGAGCCTTTCCATCCGGTTGTTTAAGAATCGGCTGTTGAAGGTTTTAAAGCATTATTTTTCCCTTTGTCTTCTTCATGCTCACATGAAAGTAATTTGCCTTCCTCCAGCTGAGGGAGTCCCTGTCAAAGGCGGCAAAGCTTAGATTTTGACAATTGTATCACCCCGTAATGGTCCAATACAATAGAGCTTCTGTGATGTTGGGGAATATTAGTATTGATTGTATTAAATGGAGTTTATACCTCTCATCCTCCCAAGACCCAAATGTGGGACACACGATCAATTGTTCAGAGAAGAAATTGTTCAGAGGCGAGACTTAAAATTCAAAGGATCTCTCCTTTAGTGTCACTGCCTGCGATTACATTGTCTTCTGGGGAACAGCCCCAGTGAACCCTTTAAAACCAGGCTTGCTTATCAGGCTCAGTGCCTTTCAGCAATTAAAAGTCAAGTCAGATAAACGTGAAGAGCTGGGATAATGCTGGCTCTGATGCATCCTTGTTGGAGAGGCCCTGACTCAGAGCCTGGGTATCTTGTTTGGTGGGAATCAGTCTGGAGTTGGGACATGGTCAAGATCATGGGACAGGAAATCTGCCGTCCAGGTGTTACCAGGGAGACTCCAAAGAACAAGATATTTAAATATGAGGTAAAGTTATGGGGTATGGATTAGCTAGGGCCTGAAATCCTACATCTGAGTTACTGCCCAAGTGTAAAGTGGGTTTATAGCCTGAATATTATTTGACACATAGGAAAAAATATACATACCACACACTGGTAGAGGACACCTGTGTGCAACCTCAAATCCCAGATTAAATGTGGTTTATAGAGGAAACGAAAAAAAAAAAAAACAGGTTTGTAATGCTTTTTCCTTCTTTACAATGCAGCAGGAAGGCCTGAACATTTTTTTTATATTTGTATATATGCATGCACACTATTTTACCTTGCCTTTTTGCTCAAATGGTCTAGATGTAAATCTGTGTTCACTGAGTCACAGCACCAACTTTCCTAAAACACTGTTAAATCATTGAGTGCTGTCTCAGTCTGAATTCCTGTTTATAATGAGCCCTAAAATGTCGATCAAAGTATCCCTATCTGATAATTTCTCCTGATAAACCATTCTAAAATGTCAATTGACAGTAAGGTGGTAGGAAATCTGCTATTTTCACTGTTAACTAAAGTAATAAATTGCATCTTAAAACATCCCTTATTTTTATCTGGATTATACCTGGCCTGTATGCCCTGTTATGCCTTTCTCTGGTCAATCAAATTGCTCTTAAAATCCAGTATTTTCTCCCCAGGAAGACACTTAGAATAGTCAAACCACCTCCCTGCCTTCTGGTAGACCAGAGAAGGAGAATTGCTGACCTCTTTACATTGTTTTTTTTTTTTTCTCTTGTAAACATTTCATCCAAACAAATAGGGAAAAGCACAGGGCATTTCAAACATGTTGGATACCAGTAATTTCTCTTCTCATGGATATTGCTTTTATTGGCTTTTCTGCTTTTGATTTAATAAATTGATCCCCATGACAGTCCTCAAAACCTATTTTGATAAAAACCCTACATTTTTAATTAAAACATATGGTAAAAACATATTTCAGTAAAGCTGTTGCATTCTAAAAGAAGCCTGAGCATTCTCTGTAGCAGTGATGTGACCTATTTAAAGACGGAAGATAGTCACTTAAGACTGCAGTAGTATAGCATCAGATAATCATTGGTGGTACAGACTCTTCTTTCCTCCACCTCCTTCTCTCCATGTGGATGCTGTTCAAGTATTTAATTGTGGCCCGGACAACTTCTGAGAATGTTTTTATTCTGGTCTTCACAACAGAGATTTCAAAAGTGATCATTATCTCAAAGCTGCCAGAATTATGGCCTGCCTAGTTATTGCTCCCTTTTACAAAACTTTCATACTGTATTTTTAACTGTACTTTGGGGCCTTTGATTACCTTATTCATCTTTATTTCCTTTTAGAACAATAATTTAAAAATCAAACTGACAGTTTAAATAATATGTGTCATAGTCAAAAAAGCATCTACTGTTGGCTCTCAGCAGCCTTGTTCTGAGTTTTGATAAAATTACACTGTGAGTATTTTGCCTCATATACATAGTACCACCTGCATTTTTAACTACAGCTGCAAGAAGATACGGTAGAAGATGAAGCAAGTGGAAAGCAAATGTATAAATTCATCCCCTTGTATAACTATAAAATAATATAAAGCCCCCCTCAAAGTGCAATGGTTTATTATGAAACAGCTGATCATTGCCATGCCAAATGGAACAGTCTTGCTTTTTATTTCACCCCACCTGTTTCCCTTTATCTCTTCCTGGCCTTTTGTCTGTTACACAGTTGGAGGTGGTAAAATACAGTGTAAAAATGCCAAAGATTTTTGCTGCAGTAACATGATCCCTGGCACGGACTTGCAGAAGTTTCTTCAATGTTCCTGCACTCCTAAAACTCTGATAAACTGTTCGCTTCCTTCACGCCTCACTGCGCACATGGTTCACTGCTGACCATGAAAGAAAGGAAATCATTTTGATTTAAAAGTTACATCTGTTGTATTAAATGGATCACTGTTTTGTAAGAAGTGTGAAGAAGATAAGGAATATTTTTTGAAAAATTAGAAGTCACAATCTCCCTTTCTATCTTGAAAGCCTATTCGGTTTGGGCATGATCAGGATTTCAAAAAGGAATGCAGTCTTCAAAGTGAGAACCAAAGTGTCTGGACTTGTTGAGACGCTGCTGCTCACTGTGCTGCCCATCCAGCTGAGCCCCAGCCATCCCATCAGCACAGCTCTGATGGGGAGGAATGGAGGGGGCAAAAGACAAAGAAATGTTGGCTCTTTTGATTTATGTATTTGGAGTGTGGGTATAAAGCTTCTGTCACGTTGATTAACTTCTAGGAAGGCTAAGTCTCCTGACTTAGTCAGGGAGAGCTTTTCTTTTTTTCCCTTAGCTTAATTCATCATTGCTCAGGGCCAGGCGGTAATGCATTAAAGGCTGAAGGCATACGTTGGCTCTAAATCCCTGCGAAATGCGATTCCTGCAGCTGCCAGGCAAGCTGTTGGCCTTGGGAAGGGGATGGGGCTTCTGCAGGATAGCAGCTCCATGCAACCACACTGCTCCTCATCACCACCACCGCTTCCCTGCAGACTGGGAAACAGTCTCCCATCAAGAGTCTCCCAGCAAGAAATCAGGGTAATGGCATCTAAATGCCCACTTCTGCCTCAATTTTGACTAGCTTTGACTGTGTAACATTCCCTAGGTTCATGAGTCAGGTTTATCCGAAAGCCTCCTTCTTTTTTTACTGAACAACTCAGATCCTTTATATCCAAGCACATCGTAAGAATAGCATCTATTTATTTTTTAGCAGTACATACTGTTGTGTTTTGCTAAAATTCCCACAGGAGTACAGTACTGTGGGGAACAATGATCTAAATGTTGATAATTTTACACTTTTATTGAGAATGCTGTACTAGCAGATAATTCATTTTTTTTTAAGAACAGAATCCTGGAGTCACGGCATTATCTGAAAAAGTTTTAACTTCTTATTTTCTTCCTTCTTCTTTCTCATCATCCTATATGTTATAGAAAAAAAGATGCTTTAAAGCATGCAGGCTGATGTTTCTGAGCTAGGAGGCAAAAAGTGCCTCAGTTTCACTTACTGCAAAACTATCTCGCTATTTCCCAGTATAGTGGACACTCGGAGAGGAACATGCAGTTCCCTCTGAAACATTTTTGTAGATCAATACATGGTCACTTGCCATACCTTCATCTGAAGCCAACCAGGCTGGAAGAGCAGATGAGAAATGTTACTGCTAAGTGCCCCTTTCTGTCTCTCCTTACAGAAAGCTGGGGACTTTTCTTTATTTTTCTGCTTAGGACTGGCTTTTAGCTGTGAGTTCTAGGATACCAAATTTGGTCTCCTTTCCGAGGACGCCTTTTCTTTATAAGATTTTCTAAATAAAGAGGAGCTGGTCGATCACCCCAAGTGAGAGTGGCTTTTTTGACTGAGTGGTGAAAAGCTCTTTTTAGAGGCCCATGGCCAAAATGTAGATAATACATTAGAGTATGTCATGAGATTCTTCTAGGAAGATGGATTCTTCTAGGAAGAAGATATGTCATGTGGATTCTTCTAGGAAGGACAAGAAGACATGGGGTTTCAATTCAGTTTTTCACTTTTACTCAGTTGAATATTTCCTCCAAACTAGAAACAATCCAATCCTTGATTGTGTTTTTTGTCCTATCCAGTGATCTCAGCAGTGCCTTGACTGTGAAACAAAGACTTTTTAATATAACACAAGGGGCACAGTAAAGTATAAGTAACAGGCCACTGAGGTTGGTATTTGCATTTTGATGTTAAGGTTGGGGTTCAGAGGAGACAAAAACTTGTCAGGAAGTAGCAAATAAAGCTGTGTGGTAACACTATTTAAAGCAATATTAAATCAAAATACTTTTTCAAAACCTGGACAAAAGCATAACCTGAGTTTAAGCAATTCAGGCACTTAATAGGTTGTACTACAACACTGTGCCCAGACCAAGCAATTAGCCAAGCAGATTCTTCTAGCTTCGAATGTCTCTAAAGCAGCTCCTGGCATTTATCCAATTTTCACTCAAATACGTTTGTGCCCAAATAAAGGTATTTGTGATGGGCAACATTAGAAACAGCTTTGGAGAGACTTCCTGCATTAGGTTTTGTCCTGCTTTGATTTGATTGTATTTCTGTAGGCCTTTTACTTCCATTTTGAATACAAAGTCTTTGCTAGTGCTCTGAGTGTTACTTTGCCTAATTTGTAAGCTTGGAGGGCCGTGAATCCTTTATTTGAAACTTGCTTTAACTGTGGGAAATAGGAAGCGAGCAGGGAGAAGCAGATCTTTTATAGCGAGGCGCTTGTTCGGACTATAAATTAGGCTCTGCACAATGGAAGCAGAAGGAGGCAAGCCTGCCTTTCTGAAGCCTGCGACGTGCTGGAAAAGATACGAGGTTTCAAGGATAACCAGGCAGAGACTGCTTTGCTGCCTCTTTGCTTTATGAGCATGGAAAAACGACCCGCAGCTCATGTTTGTCTATGAAAAGTGGTTTAGTCAGTAACCTTGCTTAGTCCTCGGCAGAGAGGCATCCCTACTTAGCAGCAAACAAATAGTAAACATTTCCATTCGTCACCTTTTGGGGATGCATTGGGAAACATTTAAAGCCTGTCTTTGATTTTACACAATGGGCATTGTCACAGCTTGACACCCCGGGCACCTACACAGTAATAAAGGTTATTTATGCAACACAGCTCATTCTTGCCGTATCTTCCATTTGGAAATAAATGTGAAGGAAGTATTAAGTTACTCATACACTCTGAGTCTTTGAGTCGCTTCAGTAGAATAACTCTTGATTTTGAGTGAAAGATGTGCTATAGGCTGGCTAAAGCTTAAGGCTTCAAGGAGCAGAGTGCTGGCCCTTTTGAAGTCAGTGGGAAATTTGCCAGTAGCACTAAGATTTTATGCCTAAGTTTGGCAGCCGTTAAATGAATTTGAGTGACTTTCCTCATATTAACAATCTGGTGTCATTCGGCTTACTGAACTTCACATATGTTTATAGGATCAGGTTTTCTATGAGCCTGTCAGTGTAGCATTTGTCCGTTATTAAAGGAAACATTGCCCCATCTTTTTAAGTAACACTTTACTAGAAGTCATTATGCTGGAGCAGGAAATCAGTGTAGGAAGGTGACCTAATAAAAGGGGGGTAGCCCAAAAATAAATCTAAACCATCTTCCCAGCTTTGCCACTGTACTTCTTGCGTGGATTTGTTAAGTCATTTAACCATGCTACAAGGCAGTGTTTTCCTCGGCAAAGGATGGAGATAATAATAGCCACTTGCTCCTCAAAAATGTTGTAAGGTTTGAAGGACTAATTATTTAAAATGTCACTTCAGTTTCATTTTATTTTACCTGATTTTGTTTCAAGTAGCTCCCAAGACAGTTAAGTTTTTAAGAACATAAAAGAGTTACGTTTTCTTCTTCCTTTCATATCTTGTGGGTTTAACAGAGCTCTGTATAATCAGTATTCCCATATATAATGTAACTTTCTTTTGTTGCAAGGAAAATCCATCCCCCTCTGGTAAAGGAGAGACTGTAATGTTAAAATTACAGTTGACTCTCAGAGATTTTGAGGGACAGCTGACAAAAATTAGAAATACTCAACTGCTGTACTAGAAGAAATTGTGAATTAATAATGACCTCTTTATTCATTAGCATCTCTAACCCACCTCCTTCCTCTCCAGATGGAAGTGGCTGTTGTAAATGCAGAGTATGTAATAAATAATGTGTATTTCAATGTGGATCACTTGACAAATTATTAAAATACTGTCATCTCTTGGGAGGAAGATGCCTGACACTTAAACAGGCACTTGATCAGTTTTATAGCAGACAGGGAAGGGAAGGGAAGGGAAGGGAAGGGAAGGGAAGGGAAGGGAAG
>JANVCC010000152.1:2185006-2443559 GCA_025345505.1 Todiramphus chloris collaris | reverse complement strand
GAAAAGAAAAGAAAAGAAAAGAAAAGAAAAGAAAAGAAAAGAAAAGAGAAAAGAAAGAAAAGAGAAAGAAAATAGAAGAGAAAAGAAGAAAGATGAAAACAAAAAAAAGAAAGCAAGATATTTTCTGGAAATTGTCAAATCTATTTTAAGTGTGTAGTTTCTTTTAATGTTGATTATGATTGTGAATGAGGACCTCCATTTTTTTATCTTTTCCCCTCTTGATGCCTCCCACTCCCCAAGCACTGTCTTGTTCCTTATCTATGTATCAGGGCATTAGCTTACACCTTTTTCAGTGGGAAGAAATACTGCTTTGTGAATCCACACAATAATTTTCTTAATCTCATGGCTTGCCCTTGGTCTCTGATGCTGATCCAGTCCTACTCTGTTGAGTTTATGCAATCTAGAGAAGGCATAAATCATGGAGCCGTGGCTTGCACAGTCACGGTGCAAGCTTTGAGGTGGATAAAGCTTTATTCCCTCCTCTGCTTTCCCAGTTTGCCAGTGATCTCAAAATGCATTAGAAATAACAGGAAGTGAGCCCCAGCACTGGGTTTATCACACGCCACACAAACAAAACAGCATTTCACCGCTGTTGCAGTACCTTTAAAACAAAATGGTGTGCATCTGTGCTTTTTTTTTTTCCTACACAGAGTAGCTTGAGCTTGCACACAGCATTGTTACATGGCAGCTTACTGTTCAAGGCAGACCATGCTCTACTAGCATCAACAGAATCAAACACTCTTGGTATTTTCAACTGAACCTATTTGAAAAGGTTTTACTTCTCTGTGGAGTGTTTTGCCAGGGCCAGTCACTTCTCTGTTAGACTAAAATGATACATGACAAAGTTTTTGGACACTAATTAAAAGTAAAATAAATTGTGTTGTTATCTGTGTTAACAGTGCAGCAGTAGAATAAGCGAGCCATGTTACTGTGATACTTGGCAAGTACGGAGGGTATCAAAACTACTCTGGAAGATTCCTTTAACTATTAAACACTGGTAATCAGATTATCTTCAACCCATACTGCTTTAATGTCTCTTTCTTACACTAACAAAAGTGGTTCCGCACTGGCTTAGTGTCTCATTAGAGCAGAGCTGAAGTCTTTCATTCTTTCCTCTGGCTTTCTTTCATATATTACAACTCATTTCTTCACATATTTTTCAGTTGTGGGTTTAGCTTCCTTTCCCTCAGTCAGGTCAGAAGGACACCTTGATATATTGTATATCTACAGCAAAAATGCAAAACCTAAGTAAATCTCCCTCATTATTATAGGCCCAGCAATGTATATTTCACACCAGTTTTATTGCTATCTGTCCAAGATTGAAATATAATTTAATATAGGCTTTGCCCTGCTTCACTCTGGCGTACCATAATCTGTTGAAAATGAAATCGTATGGAATGTGCAGTTGAAGTCCTATGCCATTTAACTTACAAAGCATTTTATTTCAGCTGTCTTTTAAACAGTTCCCAGGCTAGTTCATTATGACTCTCTGCTTACAACTGCTCATGTTCCTTCTGGTAATGTGTTCTGCAAACCCATCCGCATATCATGGAAATCTAAAGTTTCATTTGTCTCTGAGGCCAACATCTGTTTGTGCAATATTGCAGTAAAAGTATAACTGTATTTTTCTTAAGTTAAGAAAGTATGGGTGAACAGGGCTTGATCAAACAAAGTACTAAAATATTTGTGTAAAAAATAGCCAAGTACTTTCAGAACAACAAAGAAAATATCATGAGGGATGGGTCAAGTCTCCTACTGTTAGGGAAGGTTCCTGTGCATGGCCTTTCCCATGTCATTCATTGGACTATGTCTTATTTCAAAGCCTTTGAATAAAGATTCCATTTCACTCACTGTAAAATTAGGTGCATGCTTTCATGGACATATTCTTCAAAAGATTCTTTTTGTTTCCAGTACTGAAAAAGAGGCAACTCTTTGCATTTTGTCTTTCAGTATTACATTGTTTGTCAAGGGTTTTGCTACCACACTGCCCAAAGTAATCTGTTGCATACAAAGTCTCGAAAAAAAATTTCTCCAAGGAGTGACTCCTAAACACAGATAACATTGCATAGTCACATAACTTTTGAAAGGCAAAGCTTGGAAAATAGTGATTCTTATTAGTTACCAGGGTGAGCTTGTGGTGTATTGAAATGGGTGTAATAAGCAGCAATGGCAGCATCCTCATTGCCTTTCCCTTCTCCAAGTTTCTTTCGTGATCAGTACTGAGGTTTTAAGGACAGACTTGAAGCAAATGGCACAGAGTTCATTTGCATTTTTAGGAGAAGCTCTACCATTCAGAAACTGTAACTGAAAGAAGGCAAATAGGTGTTTGAGGGGAAAGTGAATTATCTGACAATAAAGATAACCATCTCTGTCAGAGGAAGAGCAAGAGTGAAGCCATAAAAATAATCCTTCCATTTCATCAGTGCCCTGAGATTACCTGTCCTTCGTGGTATGTATTGATCTGCGTGGAGTGGCCTTGCGTGGTCATGAGGTCATGTCTCCTCACCTCATCAAGTGTCACCATTCCTAACACAGCCTAAGGTGTAACAGCAGCTTGAAGTCTCCACTGTTTAATGTTGCTAATACATCCAAATGCAATATATCAGGCAGAAAACAACACAGAATTTATCCAGATCTTGGTTGTATAAAAAGCAAATTTAAGTAACGTGAAAAGGATTCTTTATAACCTTCTTAATAGCAAAGGGAAAGGAAATCCCATAATAGCTCTAGAAGTCTCTTGTAACCAGAACAGTTACAAGGGATGAGAAAACCTTTCCTGTGACCACTTTAGGAATATTTTCCAATCTATAAATATTTAAAAAACAGACTTCTATGGCAGGTTCTGAGCAGGTCTTATAATTAGGAATATTTTACCTCCAAACTCATATCCTTACTATTTCTTTTGATCTAAACAGTAAGTGTGTAATATGAAATGATGTTTCCAAGTCCCACCATACATCAGCATAACACCATCAGCCATCTAAAATAGATTACATTTCTCTAGGTGCCTATTGAGTAATCTGACTAGACTTCAATAACTTCAAATGTTTTTCTTTATGCTAACTGCAGGTTCTTATCAAAGTATTGGATAACAATGATAATGGCCCAGAATTCTCTCACCCGAGTTACGATGTCACCATTTCAGAGGACATCCTTCCTGATACTGAAATTCTGCAGATTGAAGCTATAGACAGAGATGAAAAGCATAAATTGAGCTACACTATTCACAGCAGCATCGATACAGTCAGCATGAGAAAATTCAGAATTGATCCCAGCACTGGGGTGCTCTATACTGCTGAGAGATTAGATCATGAAGCTCAAGATAAGCACATCCTTAATGTTATGGTAAGAATACAATATTCACTTGGCACCTGCTTCAGTGCATACGTGCCTTAGTTTTTGCATAAGCAAAGGACTCCTAGTGTGGTAAGTAGTCATTAATTTCATCTTGCCTGCCCTGCTGTGTATTTATTTTACATTTTTTATTTGGTCTTTTGGGGAAACGTATTGTGAATTAATTGTATGGAATATGATATGATTTGCTATCTCAAGGGAGAGCAAGCAGGAATTTATTTAATCTCTTGGCATCTGGTCCTCTCACTCAAAGTAATTTTCAGAGTTCCTGAAGTGAGGCTGAAAGTTGTTTGAGAAGTTATTCACAGGGACATAACTACTTTCTTGCCATAGAGAATTCCACAGCCTTTCTGAATGCAAGCCTCCTTTATAGTTTACTTTTTCAGACTTATTTCAGTACATTTCAGCTGATATACAAAATAGCTTTCATCTACATTTCCAAAAAGTTTGGGTATGCAGAAAAAGAAATTAATTGACATTTTCTGCACAGTTTGCCTAAATTACAGAACACAAGTCTTTCTGGTATTAAGTGAAAATTGTCTGCTCTTTAACCACTTGAGACACCTGCAGAAGAGATCTTTGAAGGTACAGCTCATGATATATTAGGTATGGGGCCATCTTTGGGCAGGGGACCCTGGGACTCAGAGAGCTGCTGGGAGATCCAGTGAGCAGAAGCTGAGTGAGTTCTCAGTTCATAGAGGAACAAAGTGCAAGTCCATTGGTGAGCAGGCTAAGAAATAAACATAACCTGAATCACAGAAGGACATGGCTGACAGAAGTAATTTCCATTTTTAGGTGTTAGATGGTGCTTGATTTTAATCTCCACCTGAGGTTTTCAGCTCTACTTAAGAAGAACCAAACTTTTGGGGATCATGTTGGCAGGATTATCAGTGTAGGAGTGCTAAGATATTTTGTATGGGGTTGAGAGAGTTGTGATAAATGATACCTCTGTTGGAAGTGCTCAATACTTCTTAAGGTAATTCCTACTCTGTTAAGTATTGGTATCGTCATCTTCAAAAAGGTGTGTACGTATATAATGGTGAAAAAGTCCATTGACAACTACAAGCACTAGACTGACACACAACTGATCATAATGGGTTGATCAAAGTTGCTTGTAGCTCTTTGAAAGAAGGAGCAGTAGGCAGTTTATTTGCCTCTGTGTTGTAAAACAGAGAAGGGCTGGGCAAAGGCATGACCATTTAGCATCTAATTAAAAAAAGAGTATTTGCTGCAAACATAATGCCGTATTTAAGATGCCATGTGGTAGCCACTTTAAAAATTCATGTCATGATGTTTAATTGCTATGCATTTTTTCACAAGTGAAAAAGAAAGTCCCTAAGCTCTTCCTGTTTCTTTAATTTTACTGTCTACTGTCTTGCATGTGAATGTAGTTGAGACTGGGACAAATGGATTTTTTTATTACTTTGTATTAAATAGAACTGAAAGTATTATTAGTACTCGAGTAATATTTTTGAAAGTTTTGCTAGATGGATATCAAGATGTATATTACACGTTTGTTCTATAGGTCCGAGATCAAGAATTCCCTTATAGAAGAAATCTGGCCAGAGTCATCATAAATGTGGAAGACTCCAATGACCATAGTCCGTACTTTACCAGCCCGTTGTATGAAGCCTCAGTGTTTGAATCAGCAGCAATTGGATCAGCAGTCTTGCAGGTCACGGCTTTGGACAAAGACAAAGGAGAAAACGCAGAGCTTATCTACACTATTGAAGCAGGTTAGGAGAAAGGCTGAAAATGTAGTATCATAATTGATATCATACCCAGAGAAGTGCTGTGATGGTGATCCATCTTGATACACAAGTCAAATTCTTTGGTCTACCTTCTCCTCTAGAGCTGGTCAAAGTAGATATCTTCCTGTTGGTTGTTTTTCATTTTGGAGCTACTATACCTAAAACCACTCAGAACAAAATCTCATTCATGTTCACTAGATGTCTGTGGAGCCTTTTACCTCTAAGTTATGGGTTCAAAACCAAGACAGAAGATACTTATTGAAAGCTACAGCCTTGTTTTCAGATTTCTGGCTTCAGTCTAGTATACAGTGGATCCTCCATAAACAAATGCCACAACACCTGGCATGTCCTGGAATCTTTGCCAATATTCAGATCAGAGGAGCATGGAGACTTAACACCAGGGCTATGCTAAAAACTTCTGTCAGAAAGGCCATAGCATTTTAATGGCTCAAGGTCCCTTGAAACTAAGGGAGGGCATGGTGAAACCAGATTGCAATTGCTTTTGCTGTTCAGCTCTTGATATTTACATTCACCACATAATCTGTACCAGCAAAAGCATTCCCTGCCAGTGCAACAGCACGGTCATGAAAAATTTGCATTATCTCTGCCACACATGCAAATGAATGTAACTTTCTCTGGCTCATATGGATCTGAAGTTAAGAATTATCTGTGAGAGAAACCATTAACATATATACGAGAGGCGTGCCTGAAAGAGAGAGGAGAAAGTAAAAATTTTTAACCTTTGGATTTTTAATGTTTCATTTCTACATTGTTGGGGTTTTTTTCCTAATATGAATCTTTCCATTGTAATAATAGCAAAGCTTGATACCTGTATTGTCCTAAAAAGAAGTCTCATATACTGCAGATAGTCCCCACATTAATCAGATCACAGGCCTTTCCTAGCATTAGGCTCTGATCCTATAGGATCATTATTTATCCCTATATTGTTATAAAGATTTATCACTAGGTAGGATGGCTTACATCAATTAAGAATAGGCTAAATGACAAAAAATAAGTGATGAACTAAGAATATCTACTTCATCTCATATTGATTTAACTATGCATAATTCAAGTTCACACCTTAAATTAAGATAATATAACCTGAAGCTTAGAGAAGACCCAAGGAACTTTTTCCTGTCATTACCCTGTGTGCTCTGTGGAAGTAAAGTCCCTTAAGCAAACCAGGAGGTGAAGTCTTTTGCAGATAAAAGTGCTGACCCTTGTAATCCTACAAAGGTCTTAGCACTACAAACCAAATATTTCCTTTATGCATTTGGTCATGCCAGCTATTTCTCAGTATTCTCCAGTGGCCTTTAACTTAGGGCAGGGAAAATTTTACACATGCCCAGGAAGGACAATGCTGTGTCTTATAGAACAACCTCTGAGAAGACCAGATCAAGTTCCTGCAGCAATGTTTTTCAAGACTGTTCCTAGATTTTTCCTGACACCTTTTTACTATTGTGGTCTCCAATCCAATCACCTATGGGTGCCATTATGAAGTAAAGAGCAACTTGACATGCCGGAAGTATAGCTCCCGTACACTGAAAATAGAGTCATACATGATGCAGACAGAATAATATGATTATTAGAAAGAATGCTTTAGCTGTTCCTTTTTAGTTGGTGCTTTCTAGTCTGCATGTTTTTTCTCTTTTCTAGAGGCTTTCTCTTCTATTACAGCCTGTTTCTGTTTCATCATGATCTTTCCCTGCAATGTCAGACTTCAAACTTCCATTTACTCTAAGCCATACACTCCCCGCAGTTTCATTATCTGCAGATGTTCAAATCCCAAATGCATCAAAATTCAGTCTTCTGCTGCTGTAGTTTCTATGATCCATAAAATCTGCAGTTGGGGATACTGATTTTAACTGCAGCATTTAGATTGTACACAGCCCTTTTTTTCAGGGGAATTACTTACATATGAAGAGAGCAATTGGTAAAGAAAGTAGCTTTTGTGTAATTCCATAAGAAATTCCTAAAGGAGAAGAGCCAGCTCTGGTCCTACATGAAGCAGTCGGTGGCTAAAAATTATTTGTATTAGCAAGCACTGATACAATGACGGCAGCGGTGTTTGTAGCGTCTGCAAATGTGATAGATACTGTGTTCTTTGTGAGAATTTGTAGCTCTGGCAGAGAATCTCAGTTCCTCAGTGAATAGCACAATTTTTGTTTTAGCTAGTAGAGTAAACTTTACTGATCTGAAAGGATGGCTAGAAATAGAAAGCCACTACCTGTATTGTACTACATACAGTATTACACAGCTTAAATTAGCCTCCAAGCCACAAAATTTACAACAGATACTGAATCACATCTTAAAAATAGTTCATATTAACTCACTTCATTTACAGTTCCATGTATTTGGTATTCTAGCTACAATTTTCACATTTACTGTTCTGTGCACAGCACCTGTAACAATCACCATTAAGAGAAAATCTCTTGTTTACTACCAGTTACTCAAGACATATTTCTCTCTAAGTCATGGATGGATACTTGACTGCAGATGGAAAGCAGTTCTAGATTTTAAAGTGTAAATTACAATAGCAGGAACATGTTATAATGATTGGAATTGCTGTAACTCAGTACATACTGTTTGTATTTAGAATCAAATTCAGAAAAAAATAGTCTGTGTGCTTATCTATGCCATATACACAGGCAGCATCCAAATACTTTAAGCAGGCACTCAGGGAACCAGCAAAATAATGGTTGCCTAATAAAGACAATCTCTAATTACAGGGTAAGGATACGTATCAAAAGGTTTGAATATGTCTTGCTGAAGAAGAGGTTGGCAAAAAGACTGAAAAGAACAAATTATCTCAGAGAAGGTCCATGATCCAAACTCACTGTTTTCACCTTTATGCAGTTAGTGATATCCCTGTTTCCATGTTACAACAAACATTTCATGACATTTTCTGCTAAATCTCGTTCATCTAGATTCATCCTCCTCAGAGACCACATGATAAACCTTGTGCCACAAGATACTTGAATCTCTTCTATGCTATTTGTTCTGGTGTATTTTTCTAAATACCATTTTATCCTTCTTATATTCAGTTCTTTGAGTCTTGAACTACTGTAATCTTCTCTACAGTTGCTTAATATCCCCTTCAATTAAGAGCCTGAGTTGCTATCCATTTGTCATGTAATTGGCTTGTTAGCCTCTGATCTAGTTTCTTTGCCTTAGGTGTACATGTATTTGACTAATTCCCACAATTTAGGAATGCTTTTTCCGACTAATGTAATGTACATGCAGCACTTGCTCAGATCTTGATACTCAGAATCAAGATATAGATAGCAGCACCTGAGTATCTGAAGGTTTGAACACCTATACCATCTACTGAGGCACCTGATTTTCTGGAAGGAAAAGGGCCTTTAGAATTGTTCTATGCTGGTTTTAATAAATTGCGGCTAATTGCTCCTGGTTTAAATTATGATTAAGTTCACTGTATTTAATTTCTAATTTGCTTCCAATATTTGTGTTTTAGGAAATACGGGAAACACATTCAAGATTGAACCAGTTTTAGGAATCATTACATTACTGAAGGAGCCAGACTTAACTGCAATGGGGCAGTTTGTTTTGTCAGTAAAAGTGGCCGATCAAGGTTCTCCACCACTGTCTGCAACAGCAATTGTGCGGATATCTGTGACGATGGCAGATAACTCCCACCCTAAGTTTACTCTCAAAGAATACCAAGCGGAGGTTAATGAAAATGTGGATATTGGTACTTCTGTCATCTCTCTCTCTGCCATCAGTCAGTCCACGTTAGTTTATGAGGTTAAAGATGGGAACATGGATGGAGTCTTCACTATAAACCCGTATTCTGGAGTGATCACCAGTCAAAAGGCCCTTGATTATGAACATGCTTCCTTCTATCAGCTTATCGTACAGGCAACAAATATGGCAGGCATGGCATCAAATGCCACTGTCAACATTCAAATTGTTGATGAAAATGATAACCCACCAGTTTTTCTCTTCTCTCAGTACTCAGGCAGCATAAGCGAAGCTGCTCCTATAAATAGCATAGTCCGGAGTGCAAATAACAGCCCCCTTGTAATACGTGCCACTGATGCTGATAGCAACCAGAATGCTTTGCTTGTCTACCAGATTGTTGAATCTACTGCAAAAAAATATTTCACAGTGGATTCCAGCACAGGTGCGATCAGAACAATTGCAAATCTAGATCATGAAACAATAGCTCACTTCCACTTCCATGTGCATGTTAGAGACAGTGGGAATCCCCAGCTTACAGCAGAGAGCCCAGTTGAAGTGACCATTGAGGTAACTGATGTCAATGACAACCCACCAATCTTCAGCCAGGCTGTATTTGAGACAGTCTTGCTGCTGCCCACATACGTTGGTGTTGAAGTTCTCAAAGTCAAGGCTACAGACCCAGATTCAGAGATACCTCCTGAACTAACATATAGTCTAATTGAAGGCAATATGGACCACTTTTTAATTGATTCAAGCACAGGAGTACTCACTATTAAAAACAATAGCCTTTCCAAAGACCATTATATGCTAATAGTAAGAGTATCTGATGGGAAATTTTATAGCACTGCTATGGTGACAATAATGGTAAAAGAAGCCATGGATAGTGGGCTCCATTTCACACAAAATTTTTATTCCACATCCATCTCAGAAAACAGCACCAATATCACAAAGATCGCTGTGGTGAATGCTGTTGGTAACCGCCTCAATGAGCCTTTGAAATACAGTATATTAAACCCGGGCAACAAATTTAAAATCAAATCCACCTCAGGAGTCATTCAGACAACTGGCATCCCCTTTGACCGAGAGGAACAAGAGCTGTATGAGTTGGTGGTGGAAGCAAGCCGTGAACTAGATCACCTTCGTGTCGCTCGAGTGGTGGTGAGGGTTTACATTGAGGATATAAATGACAATGCCCCAGTGTTCATTGGGCTTCCATACTATGCTGCTGTGCAAGTTGATGCTGAGCCTGGTACCCTGATATATCGCGTGACGGCTATTGATAAAGATAAGGATGAAAATGGGGAGGTGTCATATCTTCTGAAGGAAGACTACGGACATTTTGAAATTGATAGAGGATCTGGCAGTGTCACTTTAAAGGAAGCCTTCAATTCTGATTTGTCTAATATAGAGTATCTGGTGGTCATTCTTGCAAAAGACGGTGGTAACCCATCATTGTCTGCTTCAGTAGAGCTCCCCATTACTATTGTTAACAAAGCGATGCCTGTATTTGACAAGCCCTTCTATACAGCTTCTGTGAATGAAGATGTGGAAATGCACACGCCGATTTTAAGCATAAATGCAACCAGTCCAGAAGGCCAGGGTATCATTTATATCATTGTCGATGGAGATCCTTACAACCAATTCAATATTGACTTTGATACTGGAGTTCTGAGTGTCATCAGCCCACTGGACTATGAAATAAATTCTCTTTTCAAGCTGATGGTGCGAGCCAGCGATGCCCTCACTGGTGCTCGAGCTGAGGTCACTGTGGACTTGATCATTAATGATGTTAATGATAATCCTCCAGTTTTTGATCAGTCTGCTTATAATGCTACTTTGTCCGAAGCATCTTTGATTGGGACTCCTGTACTGCAGGTTGTTGCTATTGATGCTGACTCTGGCAATAACAAGATTGTTCAGTATCAGATAGTCCAGGACACCTTTAACAGCACAGACTATTTCCATATAGACGGCACCAGTGGCCTAATTCTGACAGCCCGGATGCTGGATCATGAACTCATACAGCAGTGCACCTTGAAAGTCAGAGCAACTGATAATGGGTTCCCACCGCTAAGCAGTGAGGTGCTCGTTAGTATCTCAATAACGGATATGAATGACAACCCTCCAGTGTTTAACCAGTTAATATATGAATCATATGTGAGCGAACTGGCACCGCGAGGTCATTTTGTGACTTGCGTCCAAGCCTCTGATGCTGACAGCTCTGATTTTGACAGACTGGAATACAGCATCCTATCAGGAAACGATCGGACCAGTTTTATTATGGACAGCAAGAGTGGTGTTATCACCCTTTCCAACCATCGCAAACAGAGAATGGAGCCCATGTACAGTCTGAATGTCTCCGTGTCCGACGGGCTGTTCACCAGCACAGCTCAGGTGCATATACAGATCCTTGGGGCCAACCTGTATAGTCCTGTGTTTTCGCAGAGTGTTTATGTTGCAGAGGTTAGAGAAAATGTTGCTCCTGGAACTAAGGTAATCCATGTGAAGGCAACAGATGGGGATTCTGGTGTATATGGCCAGATAAGCTACTCCATAATAAATGACTTTGCTAAGGACCGATTTTTGATTGATAGCAATGGGCAGATCCTGACAACTGAGAGGTTAGACAGGGAGAACCCTCTGGAAAGTGATATTGGTATATTTTTGAGAGCCCTTGATGGCGGTGGCAGGACTACGTTTTGCACTGTGAGAGTGATAGTAGTGGATGAGAATGACAATGCTCCTCAATTTATGACAGTTGAATACAGAGCAAGTGTCAAAGCAGATGTTGGGAAGGGTTACTTGGTGACTCAAGTGCAAGCAGTAGATCCAGATGATGGAGCCAATTCCAGAATTACCTATTCTCTGTATAGTGAAGCTTCGGTTTCAGTAGCTGATCTGCTTGAAATAGATCCAGACAACGGATGGATGGTCACCAAAGGTAGCTTTAACCAGCTAAAAAATACAGTTCTGTCATTCTTTGTCAAAGCAGTTGATGGTGGCATTCCTGTAAAGCATTCCCTCATTCCTGTCTACATCCATGTTTTACCCCCAGAAACTCTTTTGCCCTCTTTTTCTCAACCCCAGTATTCTTTTACCATAGCAGAAGATGCCCTCATAGGTAGTACCATTGACATTCTGCATGTTTTGCCTAATCAGGGTGCTTTGTACAGCACAGTTAATGGTGAGATGACTGAAAACAACAAAGATGGGGTTTTCATCATAGAGCAAGACACAGGGCTCATAAAACTGGATAAGAGACTTGACCACGAGACAAATCCTGCTTTCCACTTCAAAGTTGCAGCCACCATTCAATTAGACAAAGTAGACATTGTGTTGACTGTGGATGTGGAGGTTAAGGTATTGGATGTAAATGACAACAAGCCCACGTTTGAAACAGCTAGTTATGATGCTATAATAATGGAAGGGATGCCTATAGGAACAAAACTTATGCAAGTTAAAGCAGTTGATGCAGACTCAAGTGCAAATGGGCAGGTCACCTATACACTTGCGGTGGAATCAGAGCTGGAGAAGATCACAGAAGCATTCACCATTGATACCAACAGTGGCTGGATCAGCACACTGAAGGATTTGGACCATGAAAAGGATCCTGCTTTCACCTTTGCAGTGGTGGCCTCGGATCTGGGGGAAGCTTTATCCTTGTCATCAACCACCTTGGTCTCAGTTACTGTGACAGATATAAATGATAACGCACCCGTCTTTGAGCATGAGGTGTACAGAGGGTCAGTGAAGGAGAGTGACCCTCCAGGGGAAGTTGTGGCTGTTCTTAGCACCTGGGATGAAGACACATCTGATGTCAACCGGCAGGTTAGCTACCATATTACAGGTAAGAAACAACTTGCATGTTTTCTTCACAAAACCAGCTTTCCTGAGCAGCTGTGCATGTGTCCAGCTTTATGTGGATGTTTGGCAGGGTTTCAGCTACATTATCACTGTGAAGCAGACAACTGCATCTCTCCATGATTTTTTTTTTTTTTCATTTTGGACAGAATTAGCAGAAGCTAGCAAAGCTAAAAGGAGAGAAGGGAGTGTGGGTGTGTATGTTTGTGTGTGTTTGTATCTGTCTGTCTGTCCGTCTGTCTGTCTGGGTTATTCTCTAATTTCCAAGATTAATGCTTCATGATTTGCTGCAATGCAATGTCATGTGGCCCGTCAACCCATCATAATTGATGTATCAGCTTGGAAAACATCATGACAATGCTTCAACCAAGAGAAGAACTTTATATTTTTAAGAAGAAAATCCTTACATTTCCAGGCATTTAAAATTTCTTGAAATAGCATTTTTCTTTCTGAGATAGGAAAGTGCATTCATGAGCTACTTTGAAATACCGGTATTTATGAGGGAGGGGTGAGGAAGAAAAGAATTTTGCATTGGAAGGAGTGTGGGGATGCTATTTCTTATCAGCACAAATCTCTGACCAGGGAAATAGTAAGTCACTTAGAAGTCCTGGTTAGCTGTCATGCATTGTTATATACAGCATAAGGCAATTTCAATTACATTACTAACATATTTTTCAAAGTGTGGTAACATTACTCTTTCCTATTGTGCTATATTTATTATCATTCTTTTTTTTCTAGATTCAGACTGTCGCTTTTTTTGTGAGTTTTTTTTGAGTGATGGTGTTCTGCAGTTATTTTTCTACCTAGAGGTTGCTCTGTCCAATAGATTTTCCTAGGGAACATCTTTGTCACTCCTTCAGCCTTCACAATCCAGGAACTAATATTAATTACCTAGTAATATCCAGATTATTGGACAAATTCACATTTTTCTCGCTGAATGGGATTAGAATTACACAAGACTGTGTGTAGGAAACAGCCTATGGGCAAAAATGACTTAAGTAACAGAAAACAGTTTGTATTTTTTGCTCTGGAGGATAAGACTCCTACCCCTTTCTTAGCTATCAAATAGAAATGGCTGTGGGATGACATACAGGGAGAGGTGTGATATTCCAGTTACCCATAGATTTCCTGCCTTACACATGAGAAGCAGCACCATTTTCAAAGCAACCAGAAATTCATTCTGACCATTTACTTGAAAGTCAGGATTCAGTTTAAAGGTTTGCAAAGACTGTATGTTTATATATATAAGAATATATGTTGTAGGAAGTTAGAGGCAAAAATAGTCTTGTGGACAAAGCACAGGATGTGGAGGCTGCACATTTCTAACAGTAAATAATTAGTGCCTCATCCTGGAGATTTTGTTATATTTGAAGAGTTTGGGGATTCCCTATAGGAAATGCAAACCCTTCATATTTGTAACAATGATCATTAGCTGAAGGTACTCTTTCTTCTAAAGTCATTTCTTATAATGATTTATGCTTTGAATTACATAATAATGGTTTTTTCACATCCCTGTGCTGTTAATTTATCAAAAACTGGACTTTTGAATAATAACTATCACATATAACTCAAATTATAAATAGTTCTGTATTGTAATTTCTATCACAGTTCAAAATATGTCCGATATTTTCATGATATTTTGGTTTCTGAAAACGTTGTAAGTCAAAGCCCAAAAATTCTCTAATGCCTACTATATAATTCCTAAAGTGCATGAGCTCAGAAATTCCACTACCTTTGAATATTTTCTTTGAATTTGGGAAATGCACAAGGAGAAATTAGGTTCTTTTGATTAAAACGACTAAACATATTAAAGTACAGCTTAACTAACAAAATAGTCTATTCACATTTTACCTCAAGTTGAGCTAAGGAGCTGTACTTGAATATTTCATGGAATCAGATTAGCTTGATGATTATTCAAATGTTGTCATTTTCCGGAGGCATTTTGAGACATAAGAAATTCTGCGAATACAATAAACAAACTCTGAGGAAGAACAGGGCACTGACAAAAAGGGAGAAGAAAACAAATTATGAGATTGATATGTGGATTCCCGAAAACCAGCTTAATGCACATGCACCTGGAGAAGAAGTAGCACAAGGAAGATAGAGGGAAAAAAAATCATCATTTAGGAGGGGAAAGAAATAAATATTCTGAGTCCGATATGATCCACTGGAGAGTCCTTTGAACTCTTGAGAAATACAATTTTTGCAGTCTTCTGATCAACTTTGAAAAGGGATAGATAGATTCTGGTGGATAAATATATGTTCTGTTTTGTACTCCTTCAGTTTAGGATTGGTTTAAGTAGTTACCAATTTCAAATCAACCTTCATCTGCATTTGATGTCAGGAGAAATTTTGCACTTACCCTTTGTTATTTATACTTTGCTAGGTGCTGAAGATGTTCACAAAGCACAAGCACTATATACAGATCTTAATAGAAAATTAATAGGAAGCACAGGTGACACAAATGCATGTAGGGAGGGCAGTAGTTTGCTTTTGAAGGCTCATTTGGAGGTCATTGCCTATATCGTTTGAGGCAGTTTGGCTAAACCCAGGGCTTTGGTGATGCTTAGCTACAGTGTTCAGCAAGCTTAGACACAGCCAGATATTACTGAGGTTTAACAGTGGTAAACTAGGAAAAAAACACCAGAAAAACTGTCAGTTGCTAAGACTTTGGTACACTAAAGTGTTTTGTGTTCCTCAGTGATGTCAATTAGGCTCCATCAAGAACATATACCTAAGGATAGACAATGGTTTTTAAGTTTGGCTCAGCTCAATACAAGGAAGATGGACAGTGTGTTTTGGAAGAAAGAACTGGCATTGTACACAGGAGGTTTTTTGCTGGGTTGATTGCCCAGTATGAGCAAAGTCTTGGTTATTGTTTGGTTTTATTTAGTATTTGAGATCCTGGAGTTCTGGAGAAGTGGATGTTTCAGTGTTTGGGGAGGACTTACGCTGCAGGCTGAAGAATGGTGTCTGCAATTTTTCAATAGTAAATCTAAGAGGACTGGGTTTACCATTTCAGTAGCTCAGTAAACACACAACATCTTAAACTGGGAGTGGAAGATAAACCAATTGATTTGATGTGATGCAAATGCCTAAAATTAGTTTGAAATTGAAAGTATCTAAAGAAATGCATAAATGTAAGGGAGAAACTAACTATTCAGTTCCTTCTCCTAGGCAGGGACATTGCAGTGAAAACTAGTACCATTGTCTTCTAGTTTTCAGTTCCCATTTAGCCACTATAATTCCCTCTGTGTGTACTTTAGTAATGATGTGTGTCAGGATTTGTTTATTTTGGATCACCGTGTCTCTTCATTTCATTTGTATCTGGCTGTTTTCTTTCTTTACTTAAACTTGAGCTTGATTTGGCTTTGTACTATTTGCTGACTAGGGAAGGAGGGGGAGCATTATTTAAACTTCAAGTAACAAAAGATAAAAGATAATGCTGATTCTTTTAGCCTCAAAGCCTTTCTAAAAAGTTACTGGGGTGTTTTTTGTAGCTAGCACTTCGCTGTTGTGACATTCAAAGTAGAACATAAGAAAACTGCCAAAAGATTTTAAGGAATCCATTAATACATGTAGTCAGGAGTCTTCCATTTAGAAAAGCTACATTATTCAGAGTGAAAAACTAATTAATTAGAACGCCCCTAGGAAACTGAATCTGCTTACATATATTAGCGAAAATGTTAATTAATCACTGCAGAATGAGATCTGCGTCAAGACATATGTATAAGTACTAGAAAATGGTTCCCTGGGCCACAGTATAGATTTTTTCCTTTCCTTTCCTTTTTGAAGAATATTTTCTTGACTTTTTTTAGTGTTTACATCTCATTATTTCTGTTACGCTTTACAGTACAACTTCCACTTTTGTCTTCCATCAACGAAATAGATAGTCGGTCCTGGGAAGGAAAAAAAAAATGAAAGCTAGCACTCATGAAAACAGCACGCAGATAAACTGTTACACATGGTTGCTGCTTATTGCACAAGCTTCTTGGTCATTCAGATGGATCCTTTTCTAGTAGAATAAAGTGGGGGGAGGGGGATCCTAAGAACCTTTGGGTTTTTGTACATACTCCCCAAATTCCTATGTATGATGTAAAAGCCATTCCATCAATGACAAAGCAACTGTGATTTTAAAATTGCTCCAAGCTAGCAGTACTGCCAGCCATAAAAGCCACCAACTGATTTTAATTAGATTTTACCTTTCCTCTTTTCTTAGCAATGGGATCCCCACACCTTGAGCATATTGCTTCATAGTTGGTCAGGACAGTTAATCATTTCCTTTCACAAAAGGACTAATATGCGGCAAACCACTGATTGATATCACAAAGCTAAATAAGAATATTTAGACCATTTCTATTAATGGTTTACAACATTAAACTCACTATGACAAGATTATAGCCTTTTATAAAGCAGAATTAAGCTTTTCTTTATGCTGGTATTTAACTGAATAGAGAGAATTTAATGTCAATCAGCAGGGGTCAACCTTCTTTGAAGTCACATTAAGACTGAAGTCAATGGACAGTTTCTCATTTCCTTGAATTGTATTCAGACCTGGCCTGTAGTGCACATTGATATACTCTGTAAATCTCTTTAGGAGAAATGTGTGTTTGTATCACACAAAAGGTTAAACAAGGTTTAACTGAGTCCAGTGGTTGTTATTCTAGACTGTCATAGAAATTAGTGGATAAGTTGGGATCTGTTTGGTTTTGTGATCAAAAAAGGTTATTTTCTATGAATGGAAAATGTCAGTGTTTCATATATCTGCTTCGTGCTCTGTATGATTAGAGAGCCTTTTATAATTATAATGCTTACCTGACTAATTTTCTGGAAATTTTATTCATTACAGTGTGCTTTTTTGACACAGTTACAGCTAGCACAAATGGTGATGCTTAACGAGAAAGATTTGCTCAGCCTGTCTCAACTGACTTAGTTTTCATATTAAATAGAAACCAGTCTATCTTGTCATTGGTAGCTAATGAAGGAGGGATAGATTACAGCCTGTGACCTCTTTTCTGCTTTTTGATGTAGAAAGAAGGTATGAAATATGCATTAGACTTTTTTTGCTTGGTGTTAAGCTCAGTTTCAAGTTCAGATCTTCACTGCCTTGTTTTTTTGCTAAGAAGGTCCCTGGGAACTGACAGAATTGTGACACGAGAAGCACTACTAACAGTGACATGTAATTGCTTGACAGCAGTGGCAATTCAAATAAAATCAGCCTTGGATTTTCTTTCTTTCATAGTTATTTACTCAAACATTCAACACAAATACTAGAGTAAGTTTAAGAACCTGGTCTTTCCTTTGAACTTGGACAGATCCTGTGACACATCTCAGGACCCTGAATGAGTTGTAAGCAAAAGTACACTAGCAGTAGTACAGTTTACATTCGTGATCATGTTACAAGAAAGAATAAGCATTCACTTAATATTTTTATACCAGTATTATACATGAGAAGCATAGAAAGTAGTTCTGAGATTGCATTTCTGCATGGGAGAGCACAGCAGAAAGCTTAATATGATGGGGAAAGATCTAGCAGGGGGTTGGCTGGAATGAAAGTTTACCCAGAGGAATAGTATGTTGCTTTGTTCTATGTCCTCACTGAGTTTCTATAGCACATGAGTTTGCCATAACTATAGGACTCTATCCTACATTATTAAATGTGCAGGTATGTTTTTTCACAGACCAAGTCTGTGTTAGATGCTGGGCACAGAAGACTGGGTAGCTGGCGTTACTGTTTTTGGGTGGAGTAGAATTCATTTTCTTCATAGTAGCTGGTATGATTCTGTATTTTGAGCTTGTGACCAAAGCAGTGTTGATACCACAGGGATGTTTTAGCTGTTGCTGAGCAGTGCTTACACAGAGCCAAGGCCTTTAGTGCCTCTCAACCCACCAGCAAGTAGGCTGGGGGTGAACAAGAAACTGAGAGGGAACACAGCTGGGACAGCTTTCTCCAACTGACCAAAGGGATGTCCCATACTGTATGCCATCATGTTCAGCAATAAAAGCTGGAGGAAGAAGGAGGAAGGGGGGACGTTTGGTGTCATGGTGTTTGTCTTCCCAAATAACCGTTACAGGTGATGGAACTCTGCTTTCCTAGAAACAGCTGGACACCTATCAGGAATTCCTTATTTTGCTTTGCTAACACACCCATTTTTTTGCTTTAGTTACTAAACTGACTTTATCTCAACCCGTGTGTTTCTGCACTCTTACCCTTCTGATTCTCTCCATCATCCTACTGGGAGGGAATTAGTGAACAGCTGTGTGAGGCTTAACCAGGGTTAAGCCACAACCTTGGTTTAAAAGATTTTATTGTCTGGTCTGACAGGGGGGTAAGACTGGGCTCAGAGAAAGGTGATTGAAAGTAGTTTCCTCATGGAGCAGACAGGGGACTGTACCATTGCACATTGTGCATGAAAGAGTAAATAACTGTTGGAAACATTAACAACTGTGCCCACCTTGATTATTGTACCTTTCTGAATGTGACATGTCCTTCCCTTCTTCCTTCCTTCCTGAAGATGATGGGGACCAAAACTTTCCCTTTCCCAATCTACTTCTGTCACCAGGCAATTTAATGATGTCGAGAGCAACATTGCCAGGTTCAGTGTCAGTGTTACGGCACGATAAAAAACTGTTCTGCTTCATCTCCTGCACTTCTTTCACCAGCTTTCACTCTCTGATACATTTGATCTAATTGTACTGCTTATCTTCCAACTGCTCCTCAAATGACCTCTTGTTAGGACAATTTAATACTAATGTGTCTTCCTGTGTCATGTAAACTTTTTTTTAAAACTAGAATTTTAATGAGCAGAAGAGCAGCGTAGCTGTATGATAAAGCTTTCATTAGAGGATTCCTTAATAGAACCCACTTCCAGTCCTTGATTACATAATCAACAGCTAATGAAATTGTCTTGGTAACAAGAGCTACAGTGTATTACATCCTCTCCCGAGACTAAATGGAAAGACAATTGTACCAGCCCGAGAGGACTATTGATTCTTCACAGTTTGAATTTGATTGTCCTTACGGGGAACTAAACAAGAGATCATCTTCAGTGCTGCTAAATGGATTTTGTTTCCACTGAAAGTTATTGGTTCACTTTCATACAAGGCGTTTGGGGGGCAATAAACACAGGGAGCATAATCTCATTGCAGATTTCCTGAGTCTGTGAGTTCGAAGGCACCAATCACCGTAAAACAAATGACGGTTGCTTACTTCAGGTCCTCTGAGATGTGCCTGTGTGTTTAAATGATGTGGGAGCTCTGAAGAGACACCCCAGCCCATTGCGTGTTCCTCGTCTCATTGCAGGAGGGAATCCCAAAGGGAAGTTCGCCCTGGGACTGGTTCAAAATGAATGGAAGGTTTACGTTAAAAGGCCTCTAGATCGGGAAGAGCAAGACATTTATTATCTGAACATCACCGCCACGGATGGCCTCTTTGTAACCCAAGCTGCCGTGGAAGTGACTGTCACTGATGTTAATGATAATAATCCAGTTTGTGAACAGGTGAGTTAGCAACACCCATGGCAATCGACTGGTGTGTTGAAAACCATGGTTACCCTGTGGGTGTCGCTACTTTTTACAGGCCATGTCCATTTTCATCCTTAAGGTCTTAGCTGAAAAATCTGGAATGATCTGGGAGAGAAGTGGGATAAAGCAGTCCTGTGAAGCCAAGATGGAGGGTTAATGGTCTAGTAAAGCTAGCAAAGGAGTCTTGTCAACAGTGGCCTTATTTGGCTTTAGAGAAAGCAAAGCATTGTGAGGAGGCACTGGGCAGCTGCTTCTCCTCTGCAGAAAAAAATGTGCCTTGCCTTCAGGACCAATGTGGAAATGTCTTCCATCTAGTTTAACTCCATCCTTCCTGATCCTGGAAGATGTCAGAGACCCTGTGGAAAAGCCAGAAGAATGTAGCTTGCTCTTATACTGTTGGGCACACAGGCAGTGTGGCCTGAGCACAGCTTTCACAGTGGTAGCTGTCTCTTATTCTATGGAAAGGTAAAGTGAGAAACTGATATCCCTGCAGCAGAAAGGTCTGTGTGAAAGAAAACACACAGTGAAACACAGAGTTCCTTAACAGTACTGCTCACAGAATCTTTCATGTATGTATGTATGTATGCATGTATATACTCATCTAATTCCATCATTAAATTGTCACTGATGGCCCACTGTCACTGGAAGCACCACTTTGGGGAATCACAGCCTGTATCTCCCTCAAACACTGCTGGATTAGGCGATAATAGCTGTTGTCTTCATTAGCACACTCATCAAAGTTTCCATTTCATGGGTGTCGATGAAGCAAATGGAAGATAGAAAATAAGACGGTGTTTAACACCCAAGAGAGCCCCATTAAGAGTCATAGTTTGGCATTGTTTTTGTGACACCTCAAAGCTTAACAGTGATTTGAATCTCTAGGCAGGTGTTATGTAAAGGAAAATTGTTTCCTATATAGCAAGATGAACTACAGAGGGTTTAAAAAAAATGTTGTGCAAAGACTATAAAATACTGGTACAGCATACCTTACATTTCTGTTTTTGTCTCTAGGTTGCATACACAGCACTGTTTCCTGAAGACATTCCATCAAACAAAGTCATTCTTAAAATCAGTGCTAAAGATGCTGACATTGGGTCCAATGGTGAAATTCGCTATTCTCTCTATGGTGCTGGGAACAATAAATTTTTCTTAGATCCAGAAAATGGTAAGATGGCAACAGAATGTTTCTGAATAGCCTCCTTAATCCCTCTACCTCAGTGGGTTCTAGTTTCCTTAACTAGAATTAGGTTACACTTGGTTATCAGCCAGTTCCACTTTTGGCAGGCATGGATGGCACTTCTGAAGTAGGAGTGAAAAAGAAGGACATCTTTGTTGGCCAGGTTGAATGTTATAATCGGAACAGTGAATATCAACCCTCCTGTTTCCATGCCACACCTCAAGTTATGTCAGAGAACCAGAGAATCATAGAATCTTAGAATGGTTTGGGTTGAACTGAACCTTTAAAGCTCATCTAGTCCAACCTCCCCTGCAGTAAGCAGGAACATCTTTAACTAGATCAGGTTGATGAGAGCCCCATCCAACCTGAATGTTTCCAGGCATCTGCCACCTCTCTGGATATTCTGTACCAATGCCTCACCACCTTCACTTTAAAAAAGTTTCTTCCTTATATCTAGTCTAAATGTACCCTCTTTCATTTAAAACCTTTACCTCTTGTCCTATTGCAACACACCCTGCTAAAAGGTCTGTCTCCGTCTTTCTTATAGGCCCCTTTTAAGTACTGAAATTCTGTGGTAAGGTCTTCCCGGAGCCTTCTCTTCTCCAGGCTGAAGAACCTCCTCTCTCAGCCTTCCTTCATAGGAGGGGTGCTCCAGCCCTCTGGTCATTGTTGTGGCCTTTCTCTAGACCTGCTCCAACAGATCCACGTCTTCCCTGTGTTGATTCCAGAGCTGGATGCAGTACTCCAGGTGAAGTCTCACAGGAGCAGAATAGGGAAACAGGATCACCTCCCTTGACCTGCTGGCCATAACTTCTTTTGATGCAGCCCAGGATGCAGTTGGCTCTCTGGGCTGCAAGCGCTCATTGCCAGCTCATATCCAGCTTTTTAGAAAATCACAGAATCACAAAATGGTAGAGGTTGGAAGGACCTCTGGAGATCAGCTAGTCCAAGCCCTCTGCCAAAGCAGGTTCACCTAGGACAGGTTTCACAGGAACAGATCAGGCAGGTTTTGAAAGTCTCCAGAGAAGGAGACTCCACAACCTCACTGGGCAGCCTGTTCCAGTGCTTCATCACCCTCAAACTGACAGTTTTTCCTCATGTTCTGATGGAACTTTCTGTGTTCCAGTTTGTGCTTATTGCCTCTTGTCCTATTACTGGGCACAACTGAAAAGAGACTGGCCCCATCCTCTTGACACCCACCCTTCAGATATATATAAACATTCATAAGATCCCCTCTCAGCCTTCTTTTCTCCAGGCTAACAGCCCCAGGGCTCTCAGCCTTTCCTCATAAGAGAGATGTTCCAGTCTCCTAATTATATTTGTAGCCCTCTGCTAGACAATCTCCAGTGATTCTATCTGTCTTGAATTGGAGATCCCAGAACTGGACACAGTACTCCAGATGTGGCCTCACTAGAGCAGAGTAGAGAGGGAGAAGAATTTCCCTCGACCTGCTGAACACACTCTTGTACCACAGGCCTTCTTGGCCATGACGCACACTGATGGCTTATGGTTAACCTGTTGTCCACCAGGACCCCCAGGTCATTCTCCATAGAGCTGCTTTCTAGCAGATCAATCCTTAACCTGTACTGGTACATGGGGTTATTCCTTCCCAGGTGCAGGACTCTACACTTAGTATTGGTGAACTTCATTAGGTCCCCCTCTGCCCAACTCTCCCGCCTGTCCAGATCTCGCTGAATGGTAGCAAAGCCTTCTGGTCTATCAGCCACTCCTCCCAGTCTTGTTTCATCCACAAACTAGCTGAGGGTACACTCTCTGTCCCTTCAATCCAGGTCATTGACGAAGATGTTGAACAGGATTGGACCCAGCACTGACCCCTGTGGAACAGCACTAGCTATGGTCCTCCAGCTAGACTCTGCACTGCTGATCACAACCCTCTGAGCTCTCTTACTCAGCCAGTTCTCTATCCACCTCAATCATTCACTAGTACCCCCAAGTCCTTCTCCACTTCTTGCACCTTGGCCTAGATATACTGGTGTTTAAACTCTATAAAAAAAGACATTCCTTTTATACACAGATTGTGGGGGAGAAAGGGTATCAGTAATGAATTTGTGGGCACATTTCGTGTGCTACAAATGTCTTGTATGTTTGGCAGTTGGTCTGGAAAAATACTGATCTCTGCTAAGATCTCGATTTTATGGCTGTTATGAAGTAAATCTAAATAAAATCATTTTCCCATGAATAAAACTCTCCCCCCCCCCCCCCCCCCCCCCCCCCCCCGCCCTGTTATTCCTAGGAATTTGATTTGTATAATAGCCTAAGTCCTTCCCTGTACAATGTCTCCTGTGCCTGACTTGCAGGAGGCAGCTCCTGCTATTGCCATAGCATTCCTGATGAAGAGAAGGTGTTTGGCGATATATGCAGTATGTGGAAGGGGAAGTATTGCCCACATCAAGAACAAATTTTGTATTTAACTGAAAATTGCACCCGTTACAAAATTAACCAGAAACTTATCTTCCAACTAGTAGTGGCTGTTTGCTGATGTGACAATGACAGTTCTTTATCTGTGCACTAGGAAGTGGGTAAAGCTCTCACAGTCTGAAGAAGCTGTCTTTTTGTTGCTTTGAGTTTATTGTGATACCTGTCTCTGTACGACAATAAGGAGTTTGTTTCAAACTAGATGCCAGAGACATCTACAGGAATTCAGAGTTGGCTGGAGATTTCTTTGTGGTGAGGAGAGGAGGGTATTGTCATCTTTTGAATGGTAGCATTAGAAAACTTTAGACTTCATGATGGTTGCTGTCATCAGATTCAGGATTTGTTTTTGTGTCTAGGAATCTATACACCTTGAGAGTAACAGGAAGATAGATTTTGGAAAACATGCTGATGTTCATATGAGTGAAGTTGTAGGCTACTGAAGGCCACCATGAGTGGCTCGTCCTGCCTGCACTCATATTGGCAGCTCACTTGGTTCGGTAAAGAGAGAGAAGTGACACTGCTCTGAGTTTTTAATCCATTCATTGGAATAAGCAAGGTTGATTTTTTTTCTCTTTCCTATTTCTGTGAAATACTTGTTTGGAGGTACTCGCACTATGTAGAATTGATGATGTTGCTACAGTAGTAATGATGGCTGCTGCTTTCAATCATTTTTAGGTGAGCTGAAGTCCTTGGCCCCTCTTGACCGAGAGAAAATCCCTGCATACAACTTGGTTGCTCGAGCCACAGATGGTGGTGGCAGGTTTTGCCAGTCAGAAGTCCATCTTATTTTAGAAGATGTTAATGATAATCCACCAGTGTTTTCATCTGATCACTATACTGCGTGTGTTTATGAGAACACAGCCACTAAAGCTTTGTTAACAAGAGTCCAAGCCACTGATCCTGATGTCGGTGAGTAACACTGTGAACAATAATTAATGTTGAGGAAAACTCTGTGGGTTGGTGAAAATGCTGCCTTTCCTTATTCTTACCTCCTTTTGCTTCTTCATCCTCCCCATTTTTCTCTCTTCTGTTTCTTAACATTGAAATTCTCGTGGCTGAGCTTGACATAACGATGCTACAAACAGAAAAGCATTGCAGCAGCCACAGAAGCATGTAGTCTTTTATTGTCTTGATCAAGGATAGCTATCTTTAGTGGTAAATGATAGTTTGGGGGCTAAATTCCAACTTTCTTCCTCTGGTGGTCTCACCTTTTCTCCTGAACCATAATTTTGAATACCCGTGCCTCTATTTATGCAAATAATATAGTTATGTGCCATAGGGACCTATACCTGATTAATCACAGTTTTTCTAGAGTTTTATACTGCTATAACTCCCATTTGTTCCAGCTGGTTACCTTAGCATAAAAATATTATACACTGTGAATGTACATTATAAATGTTCTGGTTATTTAAATGTGCATTGTTTTAACGTGTAATAGTTTATTGTATGAGGATCTTAACCTTCAAATCTGGGACAATTATAAATATTTAAAGAGGGTTTTTTGCATAACACAGTGGTAAAACCTACCAAATATCAGATTAGGTTTTTAGATTATTCACTTCAATTGGAAGAAATAAACCCCATAGTTTATTTTTTTCTTCCTGTGGTTTTGGAGATGTTTTGTGAAAAACACAGCCTGAGTAGCTTCACAAAAAAAAAAAGCAGACCTTTCAAATTTTTATTTTCTTTTGAAGTAAAGTGCTTGCTGGAAGTTTCAGCTGTTACTAAGGCTGATAATGTAAATATACAGGAATCAGTAAAGGAGCAGCAAGCATTCATTAATGTATCTATGAAGAGCTGACTTATATGCCTTGGTTGAAAAATCACAATTAAAATTATGATAGTGTCCTGCAGTGAGCAGCCAATTACTGGTAGTAAACTACAGAGCAGTATGAAGATCCAGTGGTGTTGTTTTTCACTCTTGTCTTAATTACCACTTTTCTCTTAGGTGAGATGACATTCAAGGAGAGAAGTGAGACAGAAAGAATAAGAATAAAATGTTGTCAATAAAAGTTCTTGCTAGCACCAACTTTTTATAATAAGACAGTTAGCAATGCAAAAAAAAACCAAAACACCCATGAGCTAATTGCTACATCTTCCTTCTGAAACTAGATAAGTTAAAGAGAGGATTGCATGTGATGAATGAGAAAGGGCTATGTACTTCCTTAATGATTAGATCTGAAAATCAAACGAGGCATTGTATCACTTGAAAGTGACTGTGGTCTCTAAAATTGGATTCTATATTAATTACTGTTCTATTAGTCCATCCTAAAATCACTGATTCCCTATTGTTGCCTATAATGAATGAGTTCAGGTAATGTAATGTTCCCATCATAGAGAAAAATGTATTATTGATAATTCCTGATAGTCTATGAGACTCGTGTAAGGTTTTGTGGAGTGTTATCCTGAAAACATGAGTGGAGCTGTTAATCATCATAAGAATTAATTTGAAACATTTTATGATCAGTCTGAGAATTTTCCCGTTCTTCTGATTTGGGCTTTGAAGAGCCATGTGCTGTAAGGATAGGAGCATCAATATAGAATCAATTGAGATAAAACTTGAAAGAAGGTCATTTGTGGTCTGCAACTAAACATAATTTAACATAACACTGAAAATACTATGGTCAGACAGCACTGGATAATTAAGTCACTTTACAGTTAACAGGAAAATAGTGTTATATCTGCCTTGCACCTTTGCTATCCCTTGAAGTTCCTGAACTTATCCTGGGGAATTTCAGGTCTGGAACATAAAGTGTTGTTTAATATATTTTTAATTTGGATACATGCTTAGAAACTGACTGTAGCAGCTGAACACATTCAAGGAGAGGGGTAATTCTTCACAGTATTCAAGAGAAGAAAATGTCTTTAACTGTTTAACTCTAGTAGCACACAAGTTCATTTTACAGATGTAGCTGTCTAAAGGCATATTAGTAACTTTAATATAAAACAATTCTTTCTCCCATCCTGCTTCCATTGGAAATTCTTAATATTTCCATAAGATAATACTTCCTACTAAGTCAGCACCAGCAGGTTTGGAAATGTGCCAACTAAGAAACGAAGGAGCCGGTTTTACAGTTTTTTAGAGAAGTTCACAGGGAGCAGTGTATTTTCCACCTGCCACTGTCTTCAAATCAAAGTGCTAAATTACTCTATTCCACTCAAACTAAGGCACAACAAGAGTTGGAGTTAACGCTGAGTTGTAATTATCTTAACAAACCTATCAGACAACTACAATGTCAACCCGTTTCAAAGGCATTAGGGCCATGCTAGCGCAGCAACACTGAGAAAACCTGCATGGGAGTTTGTGGCAAGCATGACATAAAAAAATTGATAAACTTCAAAATAAACCTGGAGGCCAGACCTGAGCTGCAGGTGCATACTCATTTCCACTGCTGCTCGTGTTTGCATGCATAAGATGTTGCGACCTCACTCGCAGAATTCAGAAATGAATGACAACATAGCCCAAGCTCAGCAATGCTTTAAGTGGTGGTTTAATCCTGCCCCACTTGCAGCTGCTTTCCCTTGAGAATGACCTCCATGCTCAGACCTGTTTCCATGATGATTGATGGTATACTCTACTGAAGGCAGAAGCACTTACTGTACTAAATATGAGCAGTGCATCCTCTGTCCTTCTGCAGTCCTCTTCATCACCACTGGGGCATCAGAGGTACCACACGATGCACATTTGTAGTCAGTTTAGTGATTTCACTGACCTATTGATTTTTTTCTGGATTTTTGATGAGTGCGGGGCTCTAATTTTGCTCAGAATGGGAACGACCTTGTCAGCCAGCCCTGTCTTGCCTCCCACTGCTGCCTTCCAGACACTGCATTACCCTACAGTTAAAGCCATGGCTGGTAGCCTCTCATTCAGGTCCTTCCCCATTCCCTGCATAAGTGATGGGATAGGTTGTCTTGAAGCCAGCACCTTGCATTGCATGCAGCCAGTGTACAGGGAAACATGGGCAGGTAGGCAGACAAAATATTAGCAGGAGTGGCCTTTACTTGGTCGCAGAGTTCCTTGCAGTGCACAGACCTCCCTGCTCTGTCCTCAGCTGTCCCTCACCCCCACACCTCTTCTCCATCCTCAGGGCCCATACTAGCACACGACACAGGAGATGTACTGACATGCAGCCTGCAAGCAGCCAGGTGGTGCCCAGGTTACGATCTGGCTAGCCAAGTCCAGGAGTTTCTTAGAGACACAATTCAGGCTGGTCTGATTCTTCCTTGAATAGCAGTCACACCTCAATTGGCAAAGGCCCCCACCCTCTTGCTTGCCCAGCCAGGCAGTCCTTCTTTGCCAGCTGCCCATTCTTTGACATACTTTTGTCCATGCCTTGTAGTTGTCACAGTTCATGGTCTGCTTCCCAGCAGGAAGGACCCTGAGTTCCCTTGGCCCATTTCTGTGGCATGAAGAAATAGCAAATGAGTCAGGAGTAACCCTCACTGTGGGCTGAAGGTGAGGACCACAGGGTTGTGCATGGTGACAAGTCAGAGTTGAAGCACTCTGGACGGCCTTGCTAGAAGTATGTCTCTCTTAGTCTTGTGGATACAGAGGTGTCATGCTCCACGGTTCACAGTCACAGAATGGTTGAATTTGGATGGGACCTCTAGAAAGTCATCTTGTCCAACCACCCTGCTCAAGCAGGGCCTCTTATGGCAGGTTGTGTGGCACTGTGCCCAGATGACTTTTGTATGTCTCCAAGGGTGGAGATATTCCCTGAATGCTTGTGCAGTGTGGGCACCCTAGGGGCCCCCTGGAAATAACTAGAGACCTGTACTCTGGAAACAGACAAAAGCAGAATATCCTCACCGTGAACTGGCAGAGCAGTGCAGACAGGCAGCAAACCCACACTCCTCTCTCTCCTTTCTGACTTCCAGGTTTTCCCAACCTGGACATAACTCAGAGAAGAAGCAGCAATGGCAGATGAGATTTTACGGAAAATGTACTTTGGGGAAATACTTGCACATATTTAATAGCATTGAGTAATGCAACCTAGAAAAATAATAAGCAACGTGCTACTTTTTTCAATTCACTTTTGTGTATAAGATGCCTAGAGTTACAGGTGTGTCACAGCTTCTGAGGGGCTCATGGCCTCACAGCAAAATGCAGAACAATGTGAGGTTTATTCATCGGTTCCAAAAAAACATTCCACTAGTTTGGGATGGAGAGATTTGAATGATGACCCTGGTTTTCTGGTCCTTTTTCTTTGTTTCTGAAGCTCTGGTACTTAGGTGGGTATGAAAGAAAAAAATGGATGTTGAAAGTCTGTTCCAGGGGGCTAGGATAAGACTTGAGGCTCTCCCATAGATAAATTTATACAGACAGGTCATACAGGTCAATTGAATTAGATTGTGTTTTTTAAAGTGTTGTATGGAGTTAAATGCCATTTGGACCAAGATTTATGAGAAGGATTCTGTAATCTTCTGATTAGTGCATTTGTGTTTAATGTGGAAAGTTTAAATCAAGTCCCTAATCAGTCTGGTTCTTGGTGTGAGGAACTAATTATTCACCTCATCACACAAAGTAGGAAAGCTGGGGCAGAAGGGACTCAGCCCTTCTGGGGAAGCCATTAGACCTTCTCACTAGGAGACATCAGCTCTGTAACCCCAGCCTTCCTTGACAAGAAGTACAGAGGGGTAAACTGTGGTCTGTCATCTGCTTGGTGAGCAGTTTGGGAACCTGGCAAACTGGGGGAAGGAGTGCCATTCTCTTTCAGCTTCTGATGGAAAGTTTTGTCACAGATTTCTCACTCATGCCTTTTCTAGGTAAGAACAGTAATATAACTGCTTTAGGTTTCAGTCAGTCCAGTCTGGAGTGTACCTACCTCTAGAAGGGTGGTGAAGCAAGCATATTATATCCTCTTTTACTTCTTGTCCTGTCCTTGTGTCGATGATAAAAATGAAGAAGCCATTAAAATAATAAAAATGAAATATCTACCAGAAATTGTGACTGAGGAACGTAGATCGTTCTCCAGGGTTTATCACTTGTTTGTGGAAAGTGGTATTGAAGTGCTAGTGAGCACAACACAGAAAAAAATCACTCCATTCATCAGGTTCTTTAGTGGGTCACCACTTCCAAGAACACATGCATGGAAGTGATGAGTACAGGCTTCAACTTTATCAACAGTGGGCTTTGCTCTTAAAGGAATTAGGGCAGCCGTCCTGGTTTGCATGAGAACAGAACTAATTCTGTTCAGTGATTTCACTTTTCAGCTCAGTTCTTCTAACTAACTGCACTGTCTGAAGGTAGCAGCCTGTTTTCAGAGACAGAGTCTGCTTCTGGCAGTGATAACACCTCATGTTTAGAGGATCAGCGTGCAGACCAAGGTCACTGCTGGATCTTGTGTACCACATTGGGGGGTGCAGAAAGGAGCAGCCAGGACAGGTGACCCTAAACTGACCAACAAGGGATTCCATCCCATATACGTCAGTATAAGTCTGAGGGATCTGAAGGGTCTTTGGCTCTTCTCTTCTCTTCTCCCGCTTTGCCAGCTTTGCTCAGCTTGGCCCAGGTCCACTTCCAGTTCCTTCCTCAGAGCATCTGAGGAGGACTCTATCCATTCTGCCTTCGATTCCAGTATGTGTATTCCTGAATCCAGTACCAGAATACAGCTCCTGAACACAGCTCCTGTCTGCTGCAGGGCCCAGTCTGGGACTCCCCCAGTGCCTGTTCCACAGCATTAGTGGTGACAGTGCCATAATTACCATCAGTGGGTTGGGTTCCATACTGGTTTTGTATGTATTTGTATATATATTCCATTTTTAGTATTATTATCATTTCCATTAAAGCAGTTCTAGTTTCCTTTTATAATTGCTAAGTTTCTTTCCTTTATTCCCTTCCTCTTCCACTCTGGGGAGGGAGGGGGGTTAACAGAGAGCATCTGTTATAGGTTTGAGGGGCTGCCCTGATCCTAAACCATGGCAGCAACTGAGCCTGTTGCACATGCAGCTGGGCCACACAGCTAGCCTTGGGGAAGGGTAAAGTGCTGCCAGGTGAGATTGCAGAAGTGTCAGAGATGAGTGCAAGATAAAGAGCAGTTCTCTGAATTATGTACAATGGCGAGTAACAAAATAATAGAAATGCTGAAGTAGATACTGATTTTGGCATTCCTTCCAGCCCCTAACATTCTGTGATTCTGTGATTTACTGGCAAAGCCCGTATACAGCAAACGCCTTCATTGCATGTTTGTTTATTTTGGACAGATCCTTTAAAATGGATCTAGAAACTTTTGAGGCATTAACAATATGAAAAAGAAGAAAGCAAGTACTGAAACATGAATAAGAAGAGTGACAGAGATAGTAGGACAGAAGATGTACTAAAACCCAACAACTAATAGGTAACCAGCTAAGAGGTAGCAAACTTCAGCAATATCAGCACTAGCTAGGTGATATTTCTGCATAGTTTGTGTTTTTATAAAATAAATACTGCATGATACTTTTCAGAGGATGGTTCATTCTCTTTAAAACGTACATGGAGCTTCTTATATCCCATGTCTTTGCCTCACTGACTTCTAAAATAGTCTAGAGGTTAGTGCACTAATGCAGGATATGGAAGACTTGAATTATTAATTCCTTTTTCTGCAGCTATTCAAAACAACATTGCATAAGTAAGGGGTTATGGTTGAAGTAGGGGGTCCTTTCCACTGTTTTTGATAAAGCCTTCAGGAATCAGATAGAAAGTAAAAGAAAAAAAAAAAGCAGCATATGTGAGAATTGCTCTGTAGCCTGGTGGGTGATTGGGTACTGGGCTCTGTTCCTTGGGGGCTTATTCAGTGGAAAGTATTAGTCTATGGCAATGCACCCTTGTACTCCTCCTTCCTGGAGAGGTGTCTTTACCATTATGCTTCTGTTTCATATGGAGAGTGGGAGGCCAATGCCTCAGTCTCCTGTGAGCTGGCCAGTCATAGAATGATAGAATGCTTTGGGATTTTGACCTTTAATGGTCATCTAGTCCACTCCCTGTGTAGTGAGTAGGCACAGTGAGCAGTCCTGAGGACACCTACAGGTCTAAATTCACCCACTGAGTTGTTCAGGAGAAAACCTAGCTTTTGCCTTCTTAATACAGTAATGCAGAGATACAACACATTGAGCCCCTGAAAAAATGACACATTAAAAATAGTAGGCTCTGTGGAATTTAGATTTACCAAGTGTTAGGAGGTAAACAAACAAGGTGTTTGGGGATTATGATAGAAATCTTAGGTTTGTGCCTAAATAAGCCCTACTTCATATTGCTTATTTTGCTTCCAATGCCTAGGCACTCAAGAGGCCTCATCCAGGCTATATGACCCTGTTGTTGAATCTTTCGAAGGGCATATAGTTAAAGCTGCAGATAGGTAGTCAGGGGAACCTAGTCACCCAGCTTGCATTCAAGTAACAAGTATATGTGTGTCGAGATGAAGAAGAGCTAGTATGTGTTCAGCAAACCAAAGTCATCAAAACAATCTCATTTCCTTATGCAACATGTGAAGAGGCCATATAGAAAGATGGGTGGTATGGCTTAGGTTTAGTGAGGTTTTTGACATTGTACCGCATGATACTTCTATAAGCAAGCTAGGGAAACATGTTCTACATTAAACCATTATAAGGTGAGTTTGTAATGACTGTTACACTGGGGGGGATAAGTTAAGGAAGGTATTGGGTGCATCATTGCTCTTACTTTCATTCCTGAATAGATAAATAAGCATAAGGTCTGTCAGACAGCCAATGGATCTTCAACTACACTGCATAGCATCAAAGTCATAGTTGTGGGATTTAACAGTGGTATGGAAAAAATACAATGTAAGTCATCAGTATAAATGTGAAATCCTGAGTTTAGATAAGAATAACTAAGTGCACCAGTATGGGCTGGGTAATGACTTACTGGGCAGCAGAACTGCAGAGAGGTACAAGCTGTATCACGGTGAATCTCAGGATGAAATACTGGTGTGAAAAGGCAAATAATTTAATGAGATGGGTAAACAAGAGTAATGCTGGAACTCAGAAGTAGTTCTTTATTTTCACTTGGTGTTGACAGATTCTGACCTGAAAGGTTGCGTCAAGTTTCGGGTACAGCACTTCAAGGAAGATGTAGGCTACCTGGAGATTTACAAGAAAGATCACAGGTCTGGAAAATGTGTGTTACCAGGAAATACTAAAATAGACAAGAGGGGGTGCCAGGTAAAACAAGACTGAAATGATTAAGTATAAGTCTTCCAATTTAAAAGTAGTAGCTCTGAGGAAAGAAGTTAACCTTTGTTCTTTTTTTTCCCCCTTATCTTTCATTATTTTTATTCAATCTTGGGGAAAAAAAAAAAAAAAAAAAAGCAGAACAAGACTTTCAGTTGTAAGAAAAGTGGGGTACTGGGGTGTGTTATCCAAGGAGGTTATGCAAGTTTACAATCAAAGGATAGACCCATGTTTGGAGATAAATTAGGATAGATATAGAAAGGATAGATCCTTTCTTTGTGCAGAGATAAATTAAGTGACCTCACAAAATTCTTGCTATATTTATACCCTGTCATAACTATTAATGTCTTTAATTTTGAGATTTCCAAGACATTCTTAACAATATAGAGGCAGTGAACTAGACAAGGAAAATTGTATGTCTTGCATTATGTTGACTGAATAAGCCCTGTATTTAAACTGGATTGTTGAGATGTATATGTATGTGTGTCTGTATATATATATATGCATACATACATATACGCATATATATTTTAAATATATCTCTCTATATGGGCATTCCATTGCTTCAGGCTACTTTGCCCAAAGTTGTCATCTGAAGTGTGTAACCCTAAATCAGGTGTATCCAAAATGGCCTTTTCCACTTCAGAAAAATAATCAAGCTTATACCTGATTAGCACAAAGAAGTGAATCACTCAGGAGCCCTGATGGAAACAAGTGTTCATGTCAAGCTGTGTAAGACAGTACCTTGGGCTATGTCAATCTGTGCCAGAAAAAAGAGGGAGGGTGAGCCAACCGTCCAGATCTCATCTTCCCACCACAGATACAACACCCAGCTGAAATGGAAATCAGGGCTTTAGACACCTATGGAAGGTATCATACCACTAAAAGCTTCTGCCTGACATTTCTGTCCAGTATTTTCCTTCAGTAGGGGGTTGGTTATCTTCATATATGTCCTCTATGGCCCTGCTTTCATCCTATGGTACCATCATTCTGCTGGAGCACTGGTGTGAGTAAAGGCCTTTGGGGTTAATGTTATCGTTTCCCCATAGAAAGGGGAGAAAGCAGTGAAAAGCCTGTCTCAGTAGCAGTGTTACGGATAGAAGCTGGACAAATTTTGTGCTTAAGTTGTAAAAATCATTTGATCTATCTTTCCCTATGGGGCTATATATTCTTGTACAATTCAGCAAGGTACTTTTGGCAAGATTTTTTTTCTCTTTCACATGAAATTGATGGAGTAGAGTATTATAAAATCTGGTTTAGTATTCATCTTTTGTCCTGTTTGCTGTTAATGAAGTTGTGGACTTTTAACTTTCATTAATTGGTGTTGTGGTGAACATTTGGGTAATCAGGAAAGGCTGGTGTTAATAGTCACACCATGAAAGACACAGGCAATGGGAAGCACAATAATCGGATGCCATGCTTGCAAATCACTGCTAAATTGATAAATAACTTTTTCTTTACAACTCTCTTTCTGGACAGCTTCCTGTTTTACTTCTTGTTTGTTTATTTCTAATGAAATGAAAATGAAGATGAGCAGATGACAATGTTAAGCATCATTTTCTAGAGATAAACAAGAATAAGGGAAACATATTAGATAATGAGTTCAGGGTGACAGATGAAAACAGAAAGGAAAAACACACTATGTATGGTCTTTAGTATGTGTAAACATCAGTTTGTGTGCGATACAGTTGGCAGGTAGTGCCCACTGTGGAAACTCACAGTCACATGGGGACCACACCTGTTGTGTTAATGCTCAGCCTTTGAATTGGTGTCAGTCTGGATCAAACTGTGTTGTAACATCACCATTTCCAATTGAGCTGCGTCTTGAATACTGTGTTCAGTTTTGGGACCCTCACTACAAGAAAAAAACTGAGGTGCTGAAGCATGTCTAAAAAGCAATGAAGCTGGTGAATGGTTTAGAGCACAAGTCTTACGAGGAGTGTCTGAGGCAAGTGGGGTTGTTTAACCTGAAGAAGAAGAGGCTGAGGGCAGACCTTCTTGCTCTCCACAACTGCCTGAAAGGGGGTTGCAGAGAAGTGGGTGTTGGTCTCTTCTCCCAGGTAGCAAGTGATAGAACAAGAGGAAATGTCCTCAAATTGCACCAGGGGTGGTTTAGGTTTAGATTGGACATTAGGAAGAATTTCTTCACTGTAGGGGTTGTGAGGCACTGAGACAGGCTGCCCAGGGAAGTAGTAGAGTCACCATCACCGGAGGTTTTTAAAATACATGTATATATGGTGCTTAGTGGCATGGTTAGTGGTGGACTTGGCAGAGTTAGGTTAATGGTTGGACTTGATGATCTTAAAGGTATTTTTCAAACTAAATTATTCTGTGATTCTGAGTCAGACAAGAAGGAATTTGATACCCTTGAGTTATAAAGAGAAGTTGCTTCATTTCTCTGTTGCTATTTAAAGTAGTAATGACACAGAAGATGTCATTATGTGACTTTCAATACATGCACCTTTGTTCTAGTACAGTAGAAAACAAGAAAAATCCCTGTTTGAAGGATGGCATTTGAGGTAATAGACAGTTGTATGTTGTAAAAGCTCCTCACGCAAGAGATATGACAAAGGGCAATATTCTACTGTATGCTAATACAAGTCTAAATAGAAAATATGCTTGCTTATTCCTTTATTAAAAAAAAAGCACAACAGTCCTCTTATAGTAAGAGTAATTCCTGCAAAGCTTCCTGTATTCAAATAGCTCATGTTCATGACTGGCGCCTTAGAAATCTCAGAAATGTAAGTAAGTGAATAGACACAACACAGTTTACAAACATTAATCTGCCAACAGCTGTGGGCAAGCAGTGTGGGAGGATTGCTCTCTTTACTAGTGCAGGAACCATGGTGCTGGAGCAGTTGTTTCCTTTCCACAGAAAACATCTTCTCCTTACAGCAGAATCTCCCATCACCTCCAAGGCAGGGATGCCATTGACACACGCTGGTGAATGCTTCTCTCTCTCTCAGCAGATGATCACCCCCAGACCAAAGCATTTTTGGATTTCAGTATAAATAACTTCCTGCTTCACCTTTTGGCTTATGCCCATTTTGTTTCCAGACTTGGGTCAGGAAGATGATTGGAAACATCTATTGCTATAACACATACCTTCTCCAAAGTGCTGGTTTTGCCACAGCTTTTCATTGAATTAATATTCCTCCCAAGAAGCAAGCAATAAACTCCAGCCCCACAAAACACTGTGGGAGGAGGTCAGCAGGCAGCCAAGGTCTGCCTCTGTGTTTCTTCTACTACTCTGCCTCTGCTTTCAGGCTGAAAGCCTCCAAGGGTTGGTATCTGTGAGTGTCCCAGCTCTGAGGTCCTCTGCTCTGATCTTCTGTCTCTCCTTGCATAAAATGATGTTTTCACCTATAAGAGCTTTTCCTCCAGGTCCCATGAGAAAAATAACTGGTTTTGTCATCAAACCAGACTGGTACAAGATAACCCACATCTCTGGAACTTCTGTATCCCTCTCTTGTTTTCCTGGAAGGAAAAATAACAGCATTCATGTTCAAGAAGGAACTCCTTCCATTTCTGCCTAAAAATCCTTTATATTAGAGTTAGCAACCAGAAGAGCATAATCTGTATCTGAACTCTTTCCATTGGAGGATCGCTAGCAATCACTTTATCAAAAAAAAACATTATTCATATTTTGTTAATTAATGGACATCACCTTTAAGAAGTAGAATACAAGGAGAGTGGTCAGATTATACATCAATCAGATTGCAGTCACTGGAGTTACCACTTTCTGTATGTAAACTCAGCCTCTGTGGTGTCACGTGCACCAAATTCTGTCTCTCCCCAGTTCCCCTTGCAAGAAGTTTTGAGGTGTTTCAAGACACAAGATATGGGTAGACCATCTCTTTTCTCAATGTTTATGCTTTTAAATATTGTGATATCTGAATCTTCTGTCTTGTGCCCAGGTATGCTATAGTGAGTATCAAACAGGGGGGGTGTGCCAGTGAAAAACCCAAACGAGACCAAGGCTGTCCTGCAGGAGCAGACACATATGCATGGAAGGTGTGTGTTAAGGTGCCTGCTTTGGAGAAGTATTTAATTCTGTGTACAAAAGCAGACATCAAGAGAGCCCAAGCACAGAATACTAAATAGCTTTACAGATAAAGCTGTAGGTTGAGTGTTCAACTGCATTCTCTGAATCAGGCAAAATTCCTTTTTCCAGCATCCCTGGGGATCAGTTCTAGTTACTAGCTTATTAATTGTTTTGGTCAAATCTGTCCCTTTTTGCAAATGGAAGTTTGGGGAGGATTTCTCGTAGAAGGAAATCCTCCCCTCCTGGAAGTGTAGACACACCTCTATCTGTTCTGACCCTTAAAGCTTTCCACTTTCCAAGGAGTTTCACTCCTGTTTTCACTTTTGTCAATCTGGTTGCTTGTCAGCTGACAGGGCATTTGGATGCATATATAAACAAGCTAAGTGAAGAGGTGAGCTTGATCTCCAGAAAGCTGTAGGATATTCAGACCCTAAGTGTTTCAACACATGAAAGAGTATCTGACTAATTTCATGAGCTGAGCTTACTTCACAGAATCACAGCATGTCTTTGGTTGGAAGAGACCTTCAAGATCATCCAGTCCAACCTTTGACACAACACTGCAAGCTCACCACTAAACCATGTCCCTGAGCACTAGGTCTGCACACCATTTAAATGCCTCCAGGGATGGCGACTCCACCACTGTCCCAGGCAGGCCATTCCGAAGTTTGATAACCCTTTTGGTGAAGAAACGTTTCCTAAAACCCAGCCTAAACCTCCCCTGGTGCAGCTTGCCTCCATTCCCTCTGGTCCTATCACATGCCACCAGGGAGAAGAGGCTGTCCACATCCTCACTCCAACCTCCTTTCAGGCAGTTGTAGACAATTCCTTGTCTGCAGGACAGAAGTCATCTCCTCAGCTGCTTTGCCTGTTTTGCAGAAGGAAGGCCTCTCTATTTTTCACATTACAGATGCCATGGTGAATAGAGAGATTCTGCTGTGATAAAAAAAAAAACAAAACCACCAACCAAAACCCAAACCAAACAACACAACAAAAAACAAACCAAACAACACAACAAAAAACAAACCAACCAAACAACAACAACAAAAACACAAAAAAACCCAAACAAACCAAACAAAAACCAACAAAACAAAACACAACCAAGAACCTGGTTCATTGCAGTTCCTCCATTTAAAATTTTCCTTATTTTAAAGACATTTGAACGTTTGAAATATACTCTGGTGTCTCAAGCACTGCACAAAAACTTTATTCCCTGAAGAGGCCAAACAGTAATTCCTAATGCTCTCCAAGTAGGGTCTGGGACTTTGTAGTTGCTCTAGCTTTTATGTGGATGTGATTGAAGAAAGAGTCTCCCAGCTCCCCCTTGTGTGGATGCTTTACTCCTGCTACATCAAGCAGAAAACAACTGCAATTTGTGCTGCTTTTGATCAGACGTTTCTACAATGCTTTGCTGCTGGAAAACAGAATAATACTGTCACAAATTTTAAATTAACAAAATATGCCTAGAAGGGATCGGTAGCTTTTGTTTGTCTGATTAATGTCAGACTTGTAAAGTCTGCTCTCCGACAAAAAGGGCAGCAAATGCTCAAGTGAGAGATGTTAAAAACGGAGACTCTCCATTTTAGTGGATCTTTGTGTTTTAGTTACAAGCTCTTAGTGAAGCACCCAGGACCAAATTGCAAAATCAGCCAGCATCAAGGGATTTGAATTAGGTTGTATTCACTTTTAATTAGATTTGAAGTGGCTATCCCACTGTAGTGCCTCAAGCAACCAAGGCAAGCAACCAACCTCCCCTCAGGCCCTATTACTGACAACAACCTTAACATAGATCTGCATATTCAACAGCCAGGTGGATAGGTGTTATGTATTGGGAAATACAGGCAGGGAAAACACAGAATATCATTCATACAACTCAGTTTTGCCCTCAGATTTAGGGAGTAAGGGACTTCCCTTTCTAAAATGTCCATATACTGGCAGGAGTTGTTTGTCTATCATCTTAATGGTAATATTTTGCTGCTCAACAGTGGAGTGAAGGCAGCACTGGTAGAAAGTACATTCTGTGCCACCTGATGTATTTTTATGGGTTTGGTTTTCTGTTATGTACATTTCCATTCCTTCAAGATGCGCACTGAGACATTTCCTATTTCAGCATTCTGCCTGCCTCATCTAATTCAATTGTAAGCTTTTCTGGGCAAGGACCATATCTGGATTCTGTTTTCAGGTTTCATTGCACAGCAGTTCTGTAAAGTGATCTTTTAAAAAAGTATCATGATAAGGAAAGAAACATAACTTAGCCACAGGGATTTGACATGTGAGAAGAGCATGTCCTGGTCTCCCAACCTTTTAGCAATGTGGTACCCACAGGCACTCAACATCCATGTGCTCCATCCATTGGAAATTGTTTTGCTTAGGATTTCTGTTAGATAGGAAGATGCTGCTTTCTTTATTTCACTTCGTTATTTTCACGTTTGCTTCTCTTTCAGGTGTGAACAGAAAAGTTACCTATTCCCTGGTGGACTCTGCAAATGGTCACTTCTCAGTTGACCGGTCATCAGGAATCATTATTTTGGAGCATCCACTTGATAGAGAGCTTCAGTCTTCTTATAACATCAGTGTAAAGGCCTCAGATCAGAGCATTGTGCTGACCTTGTCTTCATTTGCCACCGTAACCATTACAGTGCTAGACATCAATGACAACCCCCCTGTGTTTGAAAGAAGAGATTATCTTGTTACAGTACCTGAAGACACCTCACCTGGCACTGAGGTCCTTTCTGTTTTTGCTACAAGCCAAGACATTGGTACTAATGCTGAGATTGCCTATCTCATCAGATCGGGGAATGAGAAAGGGAAGTTCAGGATTAACTCAAAAACAGGTTTGTAAAGTGGCTCTTACTTGCAATGCAAAATGAAAGCATCAGGAAAGTATCAATGCTTTGGGGAAGGCTGTTGGACCAAAAAATTTCAAGAACAGAGACTCAGCTTGTCAGTGTGGAATTAGTTGCACAGTTACCAGCCAGTTTCAGGTTGGAGACTGATGTAAATTAGTGTCACACTTAGCTGCCCCAGGTCAAGTGTAGAATACTTTTCTCCATTAGTATGTCTGTAGAAGTCAACGTAGATGTGACAACCCATTAGCCAAACAGTGCAACCCTTACAGTTATGAGCACTTTTAATGTTAACCTGCTTACCAGCTGAGTACAGCCTCAATTGTCTGGACCTTAGCAAGCATCAGACAATGCTAATAGTACCACATAGCTGGCAGCCCTAATGGGTGATTGGTGTTTATACAACTTCATGCAACTTCACTGAGAAGTTGCTCCTGATTTCTTTTGTCTGACAGTTGACTTCGGTCATGGTTTGGAGTTGTTTTGGGTTTTTTTTTTCTTAGACATCACAAATGTTAAAAACATACTGCTGTTTCGTTTTATGAAATACTAAGAAAAGCTACTTTGTTGCAAATGGCTCATTTTAATTGAATTTCCTCAATGGGATATATTCTTTATCCTTATTGAGGTTTTAATCTGTCAACAGTAAGCTATGACTGTTCTGTGCTTCCTGTAGTGGATCCCCTTATTCTTAAAACATTCAGGATGACCAGTACAAATCTACCACCAGAGCTTCAAAGCAAAAAAATCTTGGTTTTGAAAGCTGAAGGTAACACTTGTTTAAGTGCAGCTGTAATAACCAGTAACCTGGAAAATCTCAAAATGATGCACTGTATCATTTATATTAGTGTGTGCAAAAATCTCTCCCCATTCTGTGGAGGCCACTGCCTTCCATGTAAGGGACTTATAATAATTGTCTGTTGTCTGTTATCTTCATAATGTTGATTATTGCTAAGAAAATTTAAACATAAATACACCTAAACATCGATACTTAACTTCACATTTGACAATGAATCCAAGAAGATAAATCAGTAAAAACCCATAATGAAGCTTAATCACACGGGGAAAAAAACCTCAAACTATTTATTATTCATTAATGTGTGACAGCTCCATTATTATCAGTTTTGAGGCAGGAGCTCAGTTTCTACATAGCCGTGTGCTGATATAGCATGCCTGATCAGCTCTTGAAAAATAATGCCCTTCACACCATTTATCAGAGGGAACTCTCTGCTAGCCACATGGAAGCTTCTCTTCAGGGCTCCTGCGTCCAACAAGTCATGCTGGAAGGTAGGATTCATTTAGAGAGAGCCCAGGAGAGATTAAGAAGAATGATCCGATGTCTGCAAGATGTAGTTTAACAAGAAAAACTGAAGGAATTGCGGGTATTTAAGTTAGAAAAGAGAAGACATGCTGTTAGTATTCAAGACTGTATAAAGTACATACAAAGGGGATGTTCTCCATTCCCACTCATGAGGAAAGAAGTTGTGAATAGGCTTAAATTGCATTTGGATTATTTCAGTTAAATGATAGGAAGAAATTCTTAACTGTAGTGATTATTAAGTACTGAAACACATTTCCTAAGAAGGTTAGGAGACTGATGTTTTTGGAGGTTTATAAGAACATTACAGATGAGTACATTCAAGAATGATTAGGTTTGGCTGACCTGCGTTGGGCAGCAGACGGACTGTACAACCATTAAGCCCCATACCTCCCTGCTTCTGATGGGTCTATATGGAAAAGGATTTGACTTGCCAAGGTTAAGGATTTGCTTTTAAGTCTTTCCTGCCATGCCCGGTATGCCCAAGGCATCACTAGTGATCTGTGCACAGCCCACTCCCCCCTTCTTCTTAAAGTTATGGGTACATGGGAAACAAGTGGAGGGCTTGCATAAAAATCATCCCTGTCCTAATGGGAGGGCTGTTTGTGTGGAGTGAGTTGAGATACAGATAATTGTAGTTTTGATTGTGTGGTGAGGAAACTCAAAATTTATAAACCTAGTTGAGTGAGGAAGTCCCTGTTTAATCACATAAGTGATAGTCAACTGATTTCTCAAAGGTGTTCATACCCCATTCATTTGTATTTAATTCATGAGCAGTTAATTACGTGGAAGTGAATTTCTGTTGACTTGTCAGGGCTGATTTCCAGAGTCGGCATTCAGTTCTCCCACTGGCTCTGTGCACGAGGCCAGGCAAATGGGTGGATATGGCCCCCACTTCTCTATCGTTGCTACTCATGTAATAAAAGCTATTTCCATAAGAAACCATTCATTGCTTCATGGACTGAGAAGGTCCTTCCTGCAGAGGCAATCCAAGTGCAATTGGCATCATTTTTTAATCAAACAATGGCAGGAGAAACCTGACCAAATATTTTTACTGGATCGGGCAGTGTTACAGTTAGAACAACATATTTTGTATGTGTGCCAAGGTGATAAATAGCATGCTGTACTGTTTACTATAGTCAAATCCCTTAGTCCATAGCATTATGTGGTTTTTGCTGACTGCTGACACTCCCCCCCCCTTGCTTCAAAGGAGTGATTTCCATTTTTGAAGCTTTGGATTATGAATCGTGTAAGGATTTCTACTTAGTAGTGGAAGCAAAAGATGGAGGTACTCCAGCCCTGAGCGCCGTTACGACTGTGAATGTCAACGTGACAGATGTTAATGACAATGCACCAAAATTCAGCCAGGTAGTCTACAGCGCAGTCATCAGCGAGGACGCCGCCATCGGTGATTCAGTGATCATGGTGAGTGAGGCCACGAGTGGCTTTTAGGTGGGATGAAGCCCATGCCACATGAGCTTTAATAACATACTGCTGCACTGGTTAATAATGATAACTACTGCATCTTGAATCACCCAAATTGTTCTTTAGCCAATACTGACAGTTGCCCCCAAAAGAAAATAGTCATAGTACTGACTGTTTCTTTTTAATCCCAATGTGCCATCAAAGAGCAATGGCATGTTTAAGGCATTGCATTTCACAAGTCGGCTAGAAGCAAGTGGGTTTTATTGGAAGGGCAGAATTCAGCTTTTCAGTGTATAGTGCATAGTGTTTGCGTAGTTTGGCGTGTGCTGTGCCTTACCCAGACCTCACAGGACTCTCATCTTGGAATTTGTAGATCCAGAAGGAAAGTATTATATAGAATATTAAGATTAAAATATTGTCTATGTTTTACAGCTAGAATTCTGAGTAAGTCCAACTGAAACCTCCTGTCAAAAACTGATTGGCGTTGTGCTTTGCTTCATGCTGTAGAGATGTGCAGTTCATATGTAAATAGTCTGATGGAATATGAACTCTTGCTTTTTGGGGTGTTGAGCAATTAATGTATCATATTTGATAATATTTGGTTTGCTAATTTTCACTCTTCTCTCAAAAAAGTTGATAGCAGAAGATCTGGACAGTCCTTCCAATGGCCAGATTCATTTTTCCATAGTGAATGGGGATCAAGACAATGAATTTTCAGTTGATCCTGTTTTGGGACTCGTGAAGGTTAAAAAGAAATTGGATAGAGAAAGGGTAAGACATGTGGGACTTCTTAACTTACAATCACTTACAGATGTGTATTGATCTCAACTCTACTGCTAGCTTATTTTGAAGAAGCTTCTTTATACTCTGCAACAATCAGCCTAAGATGCTCCAACAGGTCTTTCTAATATTGTTCCACTTCTTCCCACTCCAACCCTATTCCCAATCCGCTATACAAGCCAACTGCTCTGCTAGCGTTCCCGTCCTGCACCAATACAGCAGCTGAGACCAGATCAGGGAAAAAAGCAACCCTAGATTTCTCCTGTGGTGCCACCGGCAGCTGTTGCTGTGTTAATGAGCTGCCTCTTCTCTCCTGCGTGTGCAAAAACACACGTGCAGTGGTGTGTGCAACAGCGTGATTACAACATACTCCAGATTGTGGCACTGAGCACCGAGCTGAGACCTCAGCCATTAATTAGCGCTCTGCAAAACATGTCACTGGGGAGGTGATGTTATGAAGTGGCCAGGCTGCACCAGAAGTGAAAGAGTGCTTCATTAAACAGATTCTGCTGCTTTGTTTGCTCACTAGATTATTCATCCAGGGTGATTTATCACCATTTTGCCATAGCCAGCAATTAGCAGCTTTTGGAAAAAAAACAAACAAATACAGTTGCCTGTGCTACTGGCAGGGCAGGAGAGTGCTACATGCCTTCAAAAGTCTTGCAACACATAAAGAAATGCATGCCTCCTGCCCGCAAGCCATGCGTCCATGAAACTGGAGAAGCTGATTGCTATCCTCAGAATGGGGGGCTCAGCTGGAAAAGCTGTCCACTGGAAGAAGGGCTGATGCTTAAAACAAGTGGCAAATGTCTTTTCTATATTACCACAAAGGCAGGATTAAATTGTCAGTGTTTGGTGGCAGAATGACTTTAATGCAGACTGTCGAGGACAGGCGAGTAACAATGGCTGGGCATGTTACAAATTTGCTGTTAATATGTATTTCTCTTAAATGGCACAGGCTTGATTTCTTCAAATGGTATTATTTCTGCAGTGCAGTCATGTGCAACTACAGACACACAGGTTCACCTTCACCATTAAACATGTGTGTATGTGTTTGATGCAAGCTCTGCTACATCTGCATTTTCCAAAGTTTCTCTCAGTTTAAGCTGTGATACTGTCTTTTTCTTGGCTTCCGTGGCACATTCCTTAGACAAAGGCGTTTCCCTTCCAGGGAAAGTGATACATGATGCCCTCTCTGCTGTCGATCTCCAAAGGCAGTGATGACTCCTCAGTGGTTTAAGAAAACTAATTTCCAGAGTTGTAATCACATAGAAACTATGATTTTTGCCATCTACCTTTCTGGGAGACATTGAAATGAAAGCAAGCACACACAAAATTTGGGAAAGATCTGTCAGTCTTGTCTTTAGCTAGCAGTAGGAATTACAGCTTGAGAGAGAAAAAAAAATATTCGTTCTCTGCCTCAGTTTCTTAACTTCCCATAGTTCAGTATTTTTCCGCCCCTACTGTGTCTTTATGTTCCCATCAAAACGCAGCCTTTTTCATCCCTACACCCTCCCTAAAAACTGTTTTCTTTTTCTTTAGGTTGATCCCACATCCAGGAAGAGCCCCCTTGTCTCATACACTTAGCCTGTACTCCTCCCTCCAACCCAAATGGCTTTTGTTTTTTGAATGGCATTGGATTTCCCTCCACCCTGACAAAGACCCTTTAAGATTACATTTTCCCCCTCTGCAGGGACATGCCTTTTCCCTCTCCAGCCCCTTCACCAAGAGGCTGGAGTGGGATGTTTTATCTGGTGTGCATTTTGCCCTTTGCTTGCACCCTTACAGAAGGATTCATGGGCAGATGTTTCAGCAGCTTTCCAGCTCCCAGGAGCAGGGAGCAATGTACAGTAAAAAGCAGTTGTAAGACGTAAGGAGGCCAACATAAGGATGCAGTTCATAAAATGAAACTGTCATCCATAAGCTGTGCGTAGACAGAGCTTTTGCAAATTGTCACATACGCTCACACCTCACGCACAGGCACATATGTGCGTAGAGGGCCTATGGGTGCAGCACTCAACTGCCCACACTGTGCTGACTAGTTTGTGTCTGTGGCAAAAAAGTAGGCTCAAAAAATCCTTATCTTCTGCTGAATGGTGGATAATATCCTGTTGCTACAGAGACTGTTGTCTCTAGTAGTCCCAAATGTTTTCCAGTGTGTTTAAGCCAACTGCCCCTGAATTTTTTTCATGGTACTCTAGCACCCTGCTAGAAACACTGTGTGTCAAACTGAAGTTGACTCTAATAAGCAGTTTATATAAAATCCTGGAAACCAACCGTAAGATAAATAGAATCAGGTCACATATCCCTAGGAGAGATTAAAATGTTAGTTACAGTAGTAGTGGCTGAGTTTGTATATTATCCATCATTTATTTTTTGTCTGTCACTTCGTTTCAGGAATGTATCATCTCCTACAGTTATTTTAATACAGTAAAGCTGTTATGTTTATTGATAGCCTTATAAAACAGAAGTTGGGACACAGTGTGGCAATAAACAGGATAATGTTATTTTAAGGGCAGGGAAGGTAATGAGGCCAAACAGCTCTCCTTAGAATATGGTAGGTGGTATACTGGATGTAAAGACCATGAGTTAAAATTTAGGACTGCTTTCACAATGATCTAATGCTCTCACCTTTTTGCAGATATCTGGTTATTCATTAGTTGTCCAGGCAAGAGACAGTGGCACCCCTCCTTTGTCTTCATCTGTGACGGTCAACGTGGACATTTCTGATGTGAATGATAATAGCCCTGTATTTACTCCAGCTAACTATACTGCTGTAATTCAAGTAAGTTTATCCTGCAAATCAAAACTGTCTCTCACTTTTAAAATACAAAAGCTTTTGGTTTCACTTAAGTAGCTTTTGATGATTTGTCTGCAAAAGATGTATTGAGTGAACTTATTTAAAGGGAAGTATAAACACATCTGTCTTAAGTCTTTGGTACGTTTCTGTTTGCTGAAGCTCAGCATCTGTCACGTAATTTATCGTTCATCCCTGTTGTGCCAGGTACTTTGGCCTCAAAAAGTCTTGAGCAGAGATGAATTTGCACTTCTGCACACCTTGCTCATGGTGCAAATCTTAATGGTTCGCCAGTCCTGATCAGACTCAGGCAGAGCTCATCGGTCCCTGGAGATGTGGTGGGTACCTCCATCTCTGCTACCTGTCCATGGGACATAAGCAACATTTGTGAAATGGCATCTTGGGCAAAGAGCAATCAGTTGAATATTCTCAATAGTGAAACATGGTATTTTATGATTGTGATATATATCATTTTAATCCTTTTCTTTATACGCTGTGTATATGTGTAAAGGAAAATAAACCAGTGGGCACAAGCATTTTGCAGCTGGTAGTGACAGACAAAGACTCTTTTCACAATGGCCCCCCTTTTACCTTCACCATTCTCACTGGCAATGAAGAGGAGGAGTTTACACTGGACCCTCATGGTGTCTTGAGATCTGCAGTCATCTTCAAGCACATGGTTGCAACCGAGTATGTGCTCTGCGTGCAGGTATGGCTTTTTTTTTGTCATCTGCACAGAAACAAAATCACTCGTAGTGGGAGGTCATCTATACATTGCCTGTATGGGTTGTTTTTAATTGACTGTATTCTATGAGTAAATACCATGCATTCCGGTGTACAAGTGCACAATATGGTGTATTTCCTTTGATGTCCTTAAACCTAATTTCATATAAATATAAATAGGTAGCCAGCCACCTTTCCAATTTCCTCCGCATGAAATGGATTTTCTGAGCAGCAGCCGTTATGATTTAAGATTTTCATCTTTTTTTTTTTTCTGTAGCTAAGCAAGGAAAATAAGTAAAAATGCATTATATACATATAAATACACCACAGAACGAGTGACAGCAAAATATTGTTCTAGGAAGGAAAATCACTTCTGCTTTTAAGTCATAAATTTAATCATAAATTTTTGGAAGCTTACCAAGAATTCATGAAATCACATTTCCAAGGTCAACTTAGCTTTTAAAGAACGTGAAAATAAGACATGCAATAGAAGTCCAGCTCGCACTTAGCTTTACAGTCATTGTTGAAGAACCTTGTAACCAGGGTAATTTTGATTACAAAAAACTGTAACTCCAGAGGTAATTTGTCCACATTTCTCAGACCTGCCAGAGAAAAATGTAGTGTGGTTGAGTAAGTATCTGAGTCTAGGGAATGAACTACGTCTCTTTATTGAAATGGGACATGGTCCTATAAGCTAAGTCTGAAATGCAGACTTGCCTTACTGGCGCTAATTTCTCTAAATACAGCCTGTCTGCTCCTTTAAAAGCACATTTAATGCTGCTCATAGCAGTGCCATCCAACAGTTAGTTACAATGCAAAAAATATAAGCTCTGATACTAATTAGCAGTTCAAATTAAAGTGAAGTTTTACTAGCTTGCTATTTAAGATTCGTGTAACCTATTTTTTGGCATTGTAAGAAAATAAAAAACAACCCTCACCTTTCATTCTTACCATGCCTTCATCCTGCTTTCAGGGCAATTTGCTAGCCTAAGTTCCAGTAGAGCCAATATTGGGCATGAGAATTAAATTTAAGCAGCATTCTCTAGCTATATAGATCCAAGTATGTCATATAAATGAAATATTAGACAAACCACAATGTCTGAGATGTACCAGCATGTTCAGGAAACCATGCTGTTGGATTGCGGAGGCCTAATTCCTCCCAGAATTATTTTCTTTAGGGATTTCTGCAGTGAAAAAATATTTTATCGTTTCCTGTTGTGTATAGGTCACAGAAATGTTTCTCTCCTTTTATATGTGCCAGACTGATGCTTTGTACTTTCTACCATCAGGTTCCTCCTCTTTGTTAGGTTTATTAAAAACTAATGTTAAAATTGAAAGTGGCATGGGATGTAATCTCTTTGCATTACATATGCATACATACTCCACCCAGCCCTTTTAGGAGTTATGATGAGTGATTTTTAGACTGTCTTAGAGTTACTAACCCTTTCCTAATAATGTCCATATTACTGTTGCTATCCTGCCTTTTTTTTTTTCCTTCAATTTGTAAATTTTCCTCCCCATGTCCAAATACAAAGATCTTTGAATTGTGTGCTGCATCTCTGCCCAGTGGTACTTTAGTCTTCTGTTCTTCTACAGAGCAAATAAATGTGTAGAGCTGTATATCTTAATAGTGACTTTAATGAAAGATTTTTCTTAGCGCAGGAAAGGACACTGATTCAAGTTTGCACACCCTTCTGTCAAGGTGGCCTTGGATTTTTTGTCATACTTGCTCTTTTACTCTCTATAAAAAAGTGCAAATGATGCTATCATACCTGCTCTGGGTCATACAGTCATCGTCCCAACTGCAGTGCTGCTCTCATATTTTATCGTTAGTAACAGCACAAGCACCCTAGTTCATTTTTGGAGGGTGATAAATTTTATTTATTTCAAGCATGGTTCTTGATTGCTTCAGGTATAGTAGTACAGAGCACTGTAGAAAAACTCTGAACTCCCTCACATCCACACAAACTAAGCAGGGTCTGAAACACTATGGAGCACACCAAGTGATGCAAAAACTGATGCTAGTATTGCACTAGAATTCAGTTTCTTTTCTAGGGTAGAAGTGAGCCCAAACTCCATTTGGTGCAGAATATACCGCATTCAGATGGCTCTGTTGTGAAGAGGACAAGTGATAGCTGTGGGATCCTGGGAGCATTTCAGTTTGAGTAATGAGACATTCTGCTGACACATTTTTCTCTGCAATCCACTTAGATGAGATATCTGTGATTCCTTAAAGAGTTATAAGTTCCACTGCTAGAAATGGCTGAGACATTTCTTTACATATGTATTTTGCAAGTGCATTTGGGAAGCTCTTTTGAGAGGTCTTCAGAATTCCTGATGCTGTGAAAATATATATGGCAAGAAGTTATGGTTGTTGGCTGTGTTATATGTGTGTTTTACTTTGTTGGTTTTTTTTTGTTCTATTTTATTTTTTCTAAATTACATTAGGCAAAGGACTCTGGGAAGCCTCAGCAGGTCTCCCACACCTATGTGCAGGTGAGGGTTATTGAAGAGAGCATTCACAAACCGACTGCCATTCCACTGGAGATTTTCATTGTTACCATGGAAGATGATTTTCCTGGGGGAGTCATTGGGAAGATTCATGCCACAGACCAGGATGTGTACGATGTCCTCACATACACGCTAAAATCAGAGCAGAAAAGTTTGTTCAAGGTCAACAGCCATGATGGGAAGATCATTGCCCTTGGAGGGCTTGATAATGGCAAGTACATCCTGAACGTCTCTGTAAGTGACGGCCGTTTCCAGGTACCCATTGATGTTGTGGTCCACGTTGAGCAATTGCTACAAGAAATGCTGCAGAACACAGTCACCATCCGTTTTGAGAATGTTTCCCCAGAAGACTTCGTGGGCCTTCACATGCACGGGTTCAGGCGCACCTTACGGAACGCAGTGCTCTCCCAAAAACAAGACAGCCTACACATCATCAGTATTCAGCCGGTGGCAGGCAGCAATCAGCTTGACATGCTGTTTGCAGTTCAGATGCACAACAGTGGTTTCTATAAGCCTGCCTATTTGATTCAGAAGCTTACCAATGCAAGGAGACACTTGGAAAATGTGATTCGTATTTCTGCTATCTTGGAGAAGAATTGTTCTGGACTGGATTGTCAGGAGCAACACTGTGAGCAAAGTCTCTCTATTGATTCACATTCCCTGATGACCTATAGCACAGCACGAATTAGTTTCGTGTGCCCCCGCTTTTACAGGAATGTGCGCTGCATGTGCAATGGTGAGTACCGCTCTCTCTTCCTCTCCCATCTCTGCTCATTATGCAATAGGATCGGTTTTATTCCTCTGATGCAGATTAGAAGGGGCATTTCAATTCAACCCGTTAAAGCACAACTGGCTGATGTATTGTGGGAATTGATTTCTCAGGCTCAGGAAGAATTGTTCGTGTTTACTGATGTAAATGGAAGTTGATGAACTTTGGCCTTTTACGACAAAGACTGCTTTCCTGGAGGCTCCATAATCAGGGCCATCAACCAACTTCCAAGGGAGGGGAAGGAAGGGGAGAGGAAGGGAGAGGAGACGAAGGGATGTGGTTTCCCACCCCTTTAGTGCCACCACTGGAATAAACCTGGAGCGTGACCATAGCAGAACAGCCAGGCCTGCAGCAATGCACTGTCAGTCTTCAAGGAAAAGGACCCCTGACTTAAAAAGTGAAGGTGGAAGGGCCTTTTCCAGTTCCATTTATGCAGAGAGGTGTGGAAACCAATGAAGTATTTTATTGAGCAACTTCAAGCAAGCACTATTCCTGACCTTTAATTCTGCAGGAGGTGACAGGATAGGTTTTTGGCTGGATTTCAGGCTGTTTCATGTTTTGGCAGAGATTTCGCATGGGTATATATGACAAATAGACTTGGGAGCAAATCTTCGTTATGCTTCTGCACTTGGAGTATAAAACCTCAGGCAGTTATAATAATAGTTCTGTTTCTTTTGTTTACCAGGCTATTTGCTCCTCATTCCACTTCATTTAAGAGTGGAGAAAAAAATCTGCTGTAAAATCAATCCATTGAAGTCTCTCTCCTCTTAAACACACATGCACACATACAGAGAAGTGCAAGAATTCAGCAGCCTGGTCTCAGTAACCAGCCTTTGTTTCCACAGCAGTCAGCAGGACTTCATGTCTTACCACTTCAGTGGGGATGGAAATAGGCATAAATAGCATAAAACTTAGCCAGAAATCATTTTCTCCTGTGGCACTTGAATAATGATGCCATAGAGTTTCAGTTCTGAAAAATATCAGAATTCTATGTATCTGAGGTATTTTCAGGTACATTTAAGAGCAGGCTGTCTGGTCAATTTTTAAATAATAGCATTGTAAGTTTCAAACGATGTGTCTATTATAACAATAGTTTGTGTTTTGTTACACATGAAAGGCTTGGAAATAAAGGATTTTCACAGGTGTAAAAAGGACGGTGCTGCAATATTCTCCAGACAAGCCCAGGAGCCAGTGCAGGAGCACTGTCTGCAAAACACTTTTATATTCTCTAAGTCACAGCTTTGTCTCATTTTTGCACCAAGAAATCACAAATCCTCATCTCCATGGGGATAGTGATAGCCCTCACTGTCAGAAATTGCTTTTCTGGCAGCAAAAAATTTCACTGTTTATAATTTCATTTCACTACTTATTAAAGTCAATAATGACGTATTATTCACTTCAGATACTAACAGTAAGTGGGTCTGCCTCATAATACCTTAGTTTAACTCCAAAAAAAAGGACTTTGCAGTGCAGTACAGTTCTGATCCAGCAGCTCTCTCCCTTTTCCTCCCTGCACAGCAAGTTTGCACTGGAAGCACAAAAATAAAGGTGGGACTGTGATTTCCACATTTTTCTGTCATGGACCAATCAATCCTTAAAATGTACAGCAGGCTGCTGGAAGGGCAGACCGTCTGTGGTCCCTAGCCTCTGTACCATTTATCATGGCCTCAAAGACTGCTGTATGGGAATAGTTGTAACAGGCAGCTTGTCCTGCTCCAGCTGAAAACCTGGATGGGTTCCCACAGCTCCTGTTCAAGCCACTATGTGTTGATTTCACATAGGTGATCCAGAAGACTTGGGGTGGGGTTCTGCATGCCCAGTCCACCATCCATTCTGTAACAGTATCCAGAGCTGCTGATTTACATATAGCTACCAGACAGGAGAAAACCCTGGTTCCTCTCACTTGCACAGAGATAAGAGAGCTATGTGGGAAGTAAAAAATCCATGCTTCATGTTTCTCCACATTGCTTAGTGCTTCAATCTCTTCTACTGTTTTTAATTAAAGAAGCCACAAGAAATGTCTTGGTATTCAGGTAAATAAACACACTGTGTTTTGTCACAGAGGAGGTAACACAGATTTCTGAGGGTATGTTAGTTATAGAATGTATACCTAGTTTTACTTTCATGAAGGCTGAAGACTAGACCCAGTAAAAGAGTTAGAAAAATGAAAATACTTCTTGTAGATGCACATCAATGCAGCAAGTCAGGAAAAAGCACACAGAATACTAGAATAAATTTAGTTTGTCTTGTTTAACAACACAGCTTTAGCAATCAATATAATAAAGAAAGGTATTTCTTTATTACTAAATTTTGTGATCCAGTCCGGTGACTATTAGTATCTTGAATAATGACAAAGCCATTAAAATGTTGCGTATGTTTCCAGAGTTCTGATTCAATTATGACCCAGAAAGCTTGAGTTTGAACTAATTCACTCATTCTTGAAATATATATCATACTTGGAGTGTTTTTCCCACTGGCAGATGTCACAGATATGCACAATTTATGCACGCCAGCTGTGCATAACTTACCTAGACTACCTTTGTGAGCAAACTGAGTTACCTAACATGAAAATGCAGGGAGACTGTAAAGGAGGGAGGGAGTGAACTTCAGAGGTTCAGCAGCTCAGCTCAGGAAGGATAAGTTCGAGAGTTCAGGTGCATCAATCTAAGCCTTTAAAATCAATGAAATTGAACTAAAGAGTTTTCCAAGAGCAGCCTGTCTTCTTAGATTTCTGGCTCATCTGCTTGTGTTTGTATGAAAAATACTGTAACAAACTGGGCTTTGTTTCAGTGTGGCTATAGGGGCTCTGCAATTGCCAATCTCCCATCACATGACGTGAGGTATGCAAACATCTGTCAGTGCTTGTGGAAAATAAAGACAGGAGGACTGGAATAAATTCTATTTGTGTAAAATAGTTCTCATGACATTCTTATTTTTCAGAAGGAAAAATCTATTCTGTTTTTTTATCTTTTCATGATGCAAAGTAATCCTTTTGTGTTGAGACAAAAATGCAAGGAAGAAGCAGGTTTTGTTGGGACTACTTTGCTACAGAGTTGTTCTGCATTATAATCTTGCAAAAGTGAGGTTACATTAATATGTTTATGGGAGAGGGCTGGATTGAAATCATCTTGACAAATGTGGGTATATATATCTACAGCTCAGCTGGTCACTCCAGGCCCCATTTGCAGACAATGGAAAGAATGAGGTATTTTTAATGATGTGATACATCTCTCCCTAGATGTCTAAAATCAGTCGGATGAATCATGCCCTAAAGTTAGATGAGATGAGTTCCATTTCAAGTGTTTAATATGGTTCTGGCTTAATAGTTTGAAAGAATTTTTCTAATAGACCCAGAAGTGTTCAGCAAAAGTGCAGATTCTCACATCCACATTATTTAATCAAGTGGATAGCAGTCTTGGACCACTTTCTCGTGAAACCAGGCAATTCAGACTTTATGGAGCCACTTCTAAGCATTTTGTGAATGTTCTGACAAAAGGAAATCATAGACTGTGATGATCGGCTATTAATATAGGACTTAATATTCAGAGGTGGCTTGTGTCCTCAGCTCTACAGAGCACACACTGACTCTTAAAGAATCCTGGATGTTTTGTAGGATTGGGCATCAAGAACCCAGTTCCTGTGCATACAACACCACTTTTCCCGTTTTCAGGAAGAATGCAAATATTAGTGAGCCTTAAGCTATCCTGAAAAGGTAGCCAAGAAGAAGGTGTCCTGTCTGTGCTTGGGAACACAGAAATGCAGATAAATTTGATATATTTGGCTTGGCTGTAGTCCTTTTAGCATTGCACTTGTGTAAGGAGAGATGTTTCTCCCTGCAAATATCCCATTTTAAGGCCCATGCTGCAAATGCACAATCTCATATAAAACGAGAGATAGAGTGTGAAGTGGGGGCACAACTGTGGAAATGGGGCAAGTGGGAATTGCTAGCTATCACTTAAGGGGTCTTAAGGGAAGCTGTGAACACAAGGAAGAGGCCAAATGTGTCAGTTCTTCTAAAACTGGGACAGAATCTTATTCACTAGGATGTACTGCGTGACACCGTTTTCCAGGGACACTTGTGCTAACTGAAACCCGTAGCTGACTTGTGCACAACAAATGTATGTTATCTGCACTTATATGTGTACAGTAAGCACTGCTTACACTACCTGGTCACAGACCCGTGAAAATAAAAATAAATTGCAGTTCATGAGTTGACAGTCTTCCCTCCCCACTAAACTAATTATTAGATTGTTTAAAACTATTAGTTTGGAGTTTACATGCTTTCTGGGACTCTGGCCTTCAGGAGTGACCTTTCAAGTTTTCTTCTACAAGCGAGAGAAACAGACTTTTTGTAATGTTCATAGAGGTTCAGGAGAGTAGGCTTGCAGAAAAACAACAAATAATCAAGCTAATATTATTGGAGCACTCCATTTTCAATATATATATATATACATTCCTGGAATTGATTGTTCTTTGGAGGAACAGGAATAAAATATATGTTTCATTTTGCAACGGAAGAGTGTTTTCTTCCTCACTATACTAGTAGGGAGATAGGAATATTTTTGCCTTCTTTTAGAGAATTAAACTGAAGATGATCTGTCATATTCAAGCGGGTTTCTTCCACCTTTTCCTGCCACGCACTGGTTGATGCTAGCTCATGTGTCCCTGTGATACCTTGGAGAGAACAGCTTTATTAATGCTAATGTGAGTTTCAAGGGAATGTTGTGGGTTTTCTGGACTTGCCTACACACACAAAAAAAAAAACAAGATAATTCAAATCTGTATTTCTTGAATCTTTTCTCGGATGGTAAATAGACTACTCTTTGGAGTGAAAATGCAACATTAGAGTAATTTTATTTAAACTCAGTCTGTAAATCTTTGATGTGGACAACATTACATTGAACAATTTCACAATTTTGCTCCGTACAGTTGTGAAATCAGCCTGAAAATGCATGTTAGGTATAGCAATGCAATAATGCAGATTTGTAGCTTATGTACTTATAACCACACAGACAGGCATGAAGCATTTCTTTTCCCAAGTCAATATTTTAAAAATTTTGTGACAGCTATGAAATCCTGCTACAGCAGGATGAATAAACAGTTTATTCACTTGTAGTTTACCACAAGAACTATTCTTGGCCTGCCAGGAAGAGCAGTGCTTTAGTGTATCTCCACAGTTGCATTAAATACACTAGGTACTTTCCATACATTTTTTTCACTGTGGAAGGATGGCTGAAGTACAAATCAGAGTTTGAATCAGCTAAAAAAACTGGCAGAGATGGATAACAGAGTAAGCTATTGCTTTACTGCTTCATGTCAAAGATACAGTCATAGGTTAGGGGATGTGAAACCGCATTTGGAAATCTCAGTGCCTCTTTCTGCTGCACACTGATGAGCTGTGGGGCTTTTGTCCAAATGACTTGTCTGTCAGCTATGCAGAGGCTCCCTTGACTTACAACCTCACAAAAGGTTTAAGTGTGTTCAGAGGAGAGATATACTCTGTATACAGCACAGTGCTGTGTGTTTGTCACATAAGAATAAAGTAAAAAAGCTGAAAGAATCAAGTAGAAAATACGAGACATTCCATAGAGTATTTAACCACCTGTTATAATTTCAGAAGTAATGGTTACTTGACATTGAATTCTGAAGAACGGTGTTTCAGGGTTGTTTTTTGTCAAAGAAAAAAGCTATAGAAAATACCACATTCTCTGTTAAATTCTTCAGACCTTTCATTTAAATAGAATATAGTTCTGTGGTGCAGAATCTTAGTAAATGACATTTTCTTCTCGATTCCATAAGACTTTTAAGTGCAACTGTATATTGCAGCTGTTATTCCTGTTAATGTTACCTACTAAAGTGATTAATAAAGATTGCCATACATCATTTTCCAACAGTGCTACAGGCAGTACTGTAAATCGTTTACTGCATAGACCTCTCAAACAAATGTTTGACAAAGGAGAGGAGGATGTTAAAGATTAAATTGACTGTGCTGTACATCAAGCAAGACATTTACAGTCATTGCCATATTTGCAGTCAGTCCATGTCCACTTTGAAACCCATGGTAGTAATTTTTCTTTTTCCAGAAAATACTTAGGGTGCCATGTAATTTCAGCTATGCTTACTATGAGCGTGGCTTGGCTTGTACTAAAATGTGAGAGCAATAAGATTCTTTCATTACTATCGGAGATATACATGGTGACAGGTTGATTTCTTCCTTTACAAATTGTGAATAAAATACATATGCTCAAAAAACAAAGTAATTTTTGAACACGATAAGGGCCCTGCAATAAACAAGAACTGCCAATATTCAGAAAGTGTTGAGTAGGAAGGTGCTGACATTTTATTGTTAAAATCATCACCTGCGTGTATTAAGTAAATGAATTTGATAAGCAAAACAAAAGACTCCTGTCCCTTCCCAGCACCTGGCTTTCACTCTTTTCAAGCTCTGGCTGCAGTTCAACATAAGCAAGGGCAGGATTGCCTTTTTACCTTCACTTAAGGGCTACCTTCAGCCACACACAGGTGTCCAAAGGTAGAAGCTGACTCTGCCTCTACCAGGTTCCTTACTGCAACGAAGGCTGACTGTTGTACAAGTCATGTATTTCTGAGAATTCACGTATTAAGCAGCAATAGTTGTATCATGTTTTGCGTTATTGTAGACAGTGTTTGCATATCTTTTAAGATTTGGGCAAACAAAATAGATCTTTTTAGAAACTTTCAGAGGTGATATCAAAGTTTTACCCAAACCCCATGGAATGCAAGAAGTTCCTTTGACATTGTCATGCTTTAAATTAGGAATTCTGAATTCACCTATTCCTTGGCAAGATTAGATTCCTTACTAATAAAAGTGTTTCAGGAAATTGTTGACACTAGCATTCAAAATAATTTTATCCAACTTATGCTTTTCCAGAAATACAAAAAGATGTGCATGTTTTGCCCAATATATGATTGTAAATTGCAATGGGGTATTTAGAGTATTAAGCTTCTTTCTTCAATCGGGTAATATCAAGAAATACAATCAAATTATTTTTGATTTTCAGAATTTCTTCACTTTGAGTTCTTAGTGTCCAGCAAGTAATTTTTTTTTTAATTTTATTTTTTTCTCCTGGACATGGGCTGTTTCAAATGCAATGGGACTTGTGTAGTGAAAACCAGAAGAAAGGAGGATAGATTTTAGCAGCCTGGGCAAGGTGCACAATAGGATGTGATATCTCAGAAATGTCAGGAGGAACATGGGGACAGATCAAGTTCAGCTATGCTGTGTGATCAGGCTAGCAGTATGTCCTATGGAGTATGATGATGAAAAGTAAAGCTGTCATTCTGTAGCTCAGGAATGTTTTTTTCTTATTTTATCTCCTAGGGAACTCTACCTCCTTAAATTTTCTTCTTACGGGTGTGCTGGGGGTAAGGGAGTGTGTAGCTTCAAGTCATTTTTTTTATCATAGCGCTAAATCCCCTTCACGGGAGACCTTATGAGAAAATGAATGGCCTGAGAGTCACAACACCAATTATAAACCAGTTACTGCTCATAATAGTTGTTTTTTGCAATACATTGTCATGGGGTTTGGGGCAGCTTTTGAAGAAGAACCATAACAGTTTTGCTAGGCATTTCTCCAAAGGACATCCCTTCTGTGAAGGTTTAATATTTTTCTTTAGTTGTTACTATTAAGCCATCCTTTGCTTGTGCTAAAGTGTGGGATCAGTAATTGTCTTTCATTACTCTTGTATCACTGCATGTCATGCCTTACACTGTGTATCCCTGACAGTATTTTTAACTTATTGCAGGAGGACTCTGCCCAGGGTCTAATGATCCCTGTTTGGAGAAGCCGTGTCCAGGGGACATGCAGTGTGTGGGGTATGAAGCTAACCGGAGACCATTCATCTGCCAGTGCCCACCAGGAAAGCTTGGCGAATGTTCAGGTGCATGTCACAGCAGTAACGGGGGGTTCACTTGAACAAAACACTGCTACCATTCTCATTTTGTCAGTGGAGGTGCCACTGCAGTTAACAGTGGATGTACTGCTTAGCCCTTCTCAGCCCTGGCTCACGGTGGTATCTGTTTATAAGCCCTGTAAAATACTTGTCTTTATAGCTGTGGGGTTGTATGAAGACTGTGATCCAGTTCCCACTGCAAATTTCCCACTGACTTTGTTGAATCCCAGATCAGTAAAATAGGCTGCTGAGAAAACAGGACTTTTCCTAGAAACTGTTGTGCCAGATGTTTTTCTGACACGGGTAAAGCTCTATAATTAACTCTTCAACTTACTATTTAGATTATCAAAATTCCAGTCTTTATTAATGAAAACAGTGCACCATCCCAAAAAGAAAGTTTGAGGACATTTGTTAGTTCCCTGCAGCTGTGTTGTTCCCTGGGATTTAAGAGCCAGGTGGAAAGTCAGTGGAGTTTTCTCTTGACTTCAGTGAATCCAGGGCTGTGTGACAGAGGGCATGTGCTATTTCCCTGATGAAAACACAGCAGATACAAATATGTATCACTGTGGTCCTGGGCAGTGGGTGCGGAAAACTTACTGCAAGGGTTTAGCTGGCAGTTGCCCATATCAAACTTTATACCCTTAACTCAACTGCCTGATTGACAGGCAATGGTCATCTTTGACTCTCTGTTGTCAGTGAGGCGAGATAGGTTCCTTCAGGAGCGTATGACCTTAAAAATGCTGTATACTTGGAGAAACCTCTCCTTTTTTATAAGTATTGAGACATAGAACTTTCCTGAACCATCCCCTGAAAAATAATTTCAAAAAACCTAACAGTATGTTTCTGTAGTAGATGCCAACTTTTCCCATCAAAATTGGGGTTTATTTATTTCTTTCTAGTCATTATCTCTATAAATTCTTTAATTAACTTGACAGCTGTGGGATTATTTTATGTGTCAATAAAAGAACATGTGTCTTTTCAAAATGGTTATTTCAGGCCACACTTCCCTTAGCTTTGCTGGGAATAGCTACATTAAATACCGCGTTTCTGAAAATAGCAAGAAAGAGGAATTCAAGTTGGCTCTCCGTCTGCGAACGCTGCAAAGCAATGGGATTATCATGTACACCAGAGCGAATCCCTGTATAATTCTGAAGGTAATTAAAGTAACTTACCTTTTCCGCAGTTGTTTTTTCTTGATTATATGTTTTCTGTTGGCTCTTGATTTGGGGAATGCTGTTCTCATTTCAGCTGTAGATTGAGAAGATGAAGTCTGATCTGTTTCATGCTTACAGGGAAAACCAACAATTTTGACAATGACAGTAACAACAACAATCAAAAAAGCAGCTTGTTAGTGGTACTTTACTTGGAAAGTGCTCCACTGGGTGCTGTTCATTCTAAGAACGTTATGTATGTCTGCATGTAGAAGCCAATCTACATGAGATGTAAGATTTGGCCATTTATATGACCATATAGTCAAAATGATGCATTCTGAAATAGCCATTCTTGCCTTCTGTGCATGGTTGAGGTTAGAAGATATGCCCTCACACCACTGTTAATTCCAGAAACCAACTGCTGAGAACATGTCTCCTACTGAATGTGAAGATCTCTGTACTCTGTAAATTAAAATTATTATTTGTTGAGAAAGGCATGGGGTAGCTGAAGCTTGATATCCAATCAATATTCATTGATAAGCTCTCCATGCATTTCTGTTCCTTGTTGATTTTCTGTGGAATGGCAAATATCTGCTGGATGGAAAGGGAGTGCTAGGTTCATCCAAAAGCCTGCATGTATAGTATATTTGCTAGAGCCTCTAAGGTACGAAATGAAGACATTGACTTTGTAGCTTAGCCATGTCCTATAGTTCAGCAGTGGGAAAAATGGCACAGAGCCTTTTGTGTCTGTATTTGCAATCTTTAGAGTTCTTTTGGCTGAATGCTTAGGTAATGTTAGAGTGTCTAGATGAGTTATTAATGGGCAACAAGTAATTTTATAGCTGTTAGACTGAAATATTTCATGAATAGGAGTACTGTGTCATTCACTGGGGACTCTCAGTGTTGTTCAAATTTATACAAGACAATAAAGCTCTGCTTATGCATCGCTTAAACTTTTTAGTAAACTTTGTTTTGTTCAAAAACCAAAACAAAAACCATGGGATCAAAGAGCTTTGAAGTGTTCCATCATGATTGCTCTTAGTATATATCAGTAGGGAATGATTGCAATTCTTTAGTTTTGAAAAATGCTTGGACAAAAACAAATGGCCTTGGTGGAAGGTGCACTTGCAAACAATAGGAGGTGATACGGAGTCAAACTGGCATGGAGTTAGAATGATGATAGGAGAACTTACTTTGTTATAGTTCAGTGTGTAAAACTATCATGATTAAGGAGTACAGCAGGTCAGGTCATAGGCAATTGAGTGGAAATCTCTAGTTGAAGCTGGGGAATTTTGCTGCCAAAAGAGAAAAATTCATTCTATTACAAAAACTTAAGTAATAGAGCTTCTCATTGCAATCACCTGGGTTGAGTTTTCAGTTGGAATAGGAATTACATGTTTTCAGTTGCTACTTAACACGGTCACCTAAACAATATGCTTTAAAAGATACTGGAAGGAAAAGATAATTCTTGAAGAAACAGTGACAAGAACTGTGGCTGCTCTACTCCGATCTCAAGAGGCCAGCCTCCAGGACATCCTCTGTTGCGCTTCTTCACTCTAAGAAAAGGATTTTCAGCTCTGAACACATCTAATGTGTCACTTTAATTTAGAGAGCTTCAGACATGGCTACCTCCTCACATGTCCAATGGGTGAGGTCCAATGAGTGAGGTCCAATGAGGTGCAAAGATTCCACTTTCCCCCGTGCATTGAGCCAGGAAGGACACAGGGAATTACTTTTCCAGAGCCTCCTGCTTGGCTTTTAGGTAGGACAGGATTTGCTGTTGCAGTAGGTACATCCTTTTCCCAGGTCTGGCCCTTGTCTTCTATAAGCAGAGCATTTAAAGTAAAGCATTACATTCAGCATGTCTTTTGAAGCAATGGCATCACTTCAAAGATCAGGATTTGCCAGAGTTTTGTTTGTTAAGGTCATTTAGCAGAAGAGCATCAGACTAAGGTCTCATGAAAGTGCTCTATGGTAGACAAATGGCATTATGCTCAAGGGGTGTAGCCATAGAAGGTCTCTTCAGGGATGTCAGCTGATTCATGAACTTCACTTGGGGGATCCCTGACTCAGATGTTTTCAAGCAAGCTCCTCTTAGACTTTCTAAGCGTATGTTATTTCATTTGTAGATCAGAGGTAAGGTTGTGGGGTTTCTGTACCAGGTATGCATGTTGTGAGATAGGGAGGCACTTCGAAATGAGGCCATTAAGTAGATTAATTAGAGGTCTATAAATGTGAAGTTGTTATCATTTGAGCATTGCTTTCAATTAAATTAAACATGAGGAGAAGCTTTCCAAATAGAGGATGAAGGATGGGATCCTGTGCTCTTTTGAGCACTCTGGCATAAGTCCAGCAAAGCACTTAATCACTTGCTTAACTTCCTGTATTTGAAGGCAATTGGAATTACTCACATACCTTAATTTTTAGCATGTACTTAAGTATCTGCTGGATGGGCACCAGAGTGCCCAGCACCATCACTGAGCTCCAAACAAAAGCAGAGGTGGAAGAAATTTAGACCCACCACATTGTGCAAGCCCATGGGAGAAGGGTCAGAAAGCACCACCACTGTTGGGGCATATAGTAGCATTGATTTTTTTGAAGCAGGTCTCCCCCAGTGCAGTCTATTTAAAAATTAATGCTGCAATATGGTTTTCAGTTTTCAAATGTCCAGCTTAATTTTTGGAGCTCATACATTTGTGATAACTCTAGGGATGGAAATATTTCATAATCATAACACGGTGTCCTTGGATGAATAATCAATTCCATAGAGCAAACTGCTTTTCTACTACTTTGCTGAAAGCCTACCAGCTACACTGTACTCAGACAATATAATAAGGTTGTTATTTATTCAGCTATTTCAAATAAAGTAACTCATACATCGATTTTGAGAAGCAGGCCATTTTTTTGGTTTTGTTGTTGTGTGCTCTTGCTTTTAAGACAATTGGAGCAAAATGAGATGCAGGTCGATGGCCTTTTTTTTTTTTCCCCCTTTGAAAACATTACATGTGCCAAAACCACTATCACCATTTCCTTTTTCCTATGGAGCATCTGTCTGAGAAAGGTAAGATTTTACAATCTAAAGCATTACACAGCCGTTGCAGAAGAGAATTCCATAATTTATTTCATTTTTTTCAAGGACTATAGTGAAGATACAACTTGGTTTGTGAAATTTAAAGGATTAAAAATAGGTAAAGAAAGACTTTCCCATCATGCCAGAAATATAGCTGTTAAATGGTAAAAAGCAAGCATATGTTCTTCCATCCAGGCAGCTAATGTGAAACTTTGCATGGTTTAGTTAAGTGTATATTATACATTTTAATGCATTACTGCTGCGTGGCTTATGCTGGATAAGACTGAAGCCTGGACATGATCCCAGTTATGGCTGGAGTTGAAACGAGTAATATTTTAATTAAATACAGCATTTTACACAAACGAACCTGAGATGTAATTCGGCTAACAAAATATTTCCCCAGATAGATTAGTAGGCAGCATGCGGTATCCATGGTGTGTAACTGCAGATGGACTGTGTGAGCTGAAGGTGGTCTCAGAAGAACCATTTGATCATTTTATTACCTATGTTGATACACAAATATGGATGTTGGCCAAACATCTTAGCCAGGCTAATATTGTAATATAATTTGCAATATGTATTTGGCTCCATTTTGCTCATTGAATGAAACTGTTGAAACGTAACAGATTGCATCAGCTTTTGGAGCCTTCTCTGTTCTTTGTACTTCTCTACAGGTGAGGAATTTTGTGTCTGTGAGAGAATACATGCTTAAGTATACATTAACCTCACTGTCCTAGTAGTTATAATGAGAGATACTGTAACTAAGCCCAGAAGACTCTGCGAGTTGGAAGCTTGGTTGGAATTTTCCAGCTAGCTAGGATGAAGCAGCATCTCTCTGCTTTCATCTTGGTGCAGAGAGTCTCTGTTGGCACCATGGGCTGCACTGGTGAGGGGATGCAGAGTTTGCATCTCTCTGCTGCAAGACGAAGCAAATCAGGCACTCTGCTGTGTTGCATCACATAGATAAAGAAAAAAGCAGTGCCACACATTCAGTCCTGAACAGAGTACCTGATGCTACAAGCCCTCAAATAGACCAGTCATCGCACTGAGGTTATTGTCTGAATAACTGCTGAGCCTGGACAACAGCATTGTCCATTCATTGGATTTCCATACTATTTGCTTGAATGTACCTCATTTAGGAAGTGAATAACTTCAAGCTTTTCTTAGTACCAAGGTCCAGATGATAATCAAAGAGCCCCCTCTGAGGACTGAACAGTGTCACTGACATTACAATGATTACAAGGAATCAGAGGAACGCCAGGGATTAATTCCTGAATCAAAGATCAGTGAGTGAATTCTCCATGTTTAGGAGTGGAGACATTGTTTTGCCTTGTTGCCTGAAGGATCCTTCTCCTCTCTGCCCAGCCATCCTGCCTGCTAAGTGGGCAGGACAGGAGCCCTTTGCAGCACGCACTCCTTGCTGGCTGTCCCTGCTCTTCCTTCTTCTCCTAGAGGCATGGGGTCATCAGGGGGCAAGTATTTTCTCCCTGCCCTGCTACAGCAAGGCCTGTGAACCATCTGATTAATGAAAGTGCTTTTTATGGTCCCACTGCTAGGGGTATCTGGGCATGTCATGGTCTTTAATGTACGCATCCATAAAGCAGTGGGTTGCAGTGGGGAAATGACGTTATTCCTCTTTTACCGATGGAGACCTGAAACTAATGACTTGCTTGAGATCTCAGAGGAAGAGTGTTGCAGAGTGTGGATTCTCATGCATATCTATCATATCTTAGGCTAGTACTGTAAGTGTCAGACCATCCTTTCCATCTTTCACTCTAGCCTGAGGCAGGGGTTACTAGTGCTTTTTTAATAAAAGGAAGGAAACGTAGCCTTTCAGATAATATATATTTACTGTGTATGTCAGATCATCTGCTGGTAAAAAGAAATAAAAGTGGATGAAAAGGATATATAAAACATATTTTAATGGCAAATCTTTTAGATCATCATTTCCCATATACAAATGGTGTAATATTTATCCCAGGTGCTTATATGTGGTGTTGTATTTATAAAGATAATTGGAAAAGCATGTTTGGTGAGTAAGGGTAATAGACGTGCAGGCAGTAGGTCCTTCAGGGTATAAGTAGTCTTAGGGGAGGTATGTGTATATTATACACAATTGGTAGAACAGTTTCCATAGGAAAAAGCCTTTTGAATAAGAAGCAAGTTAACTGCTTATCCGATGATGGCTATTTTTCGTAGTGTAATATATTGGTGTGTATTTTTCTGTCTGATTTGTATTCCTGTTGAGCCAGACCACACTTTCTGAGCAGCACCTTCAAGGTTTGTGGACAATTTGTTGCACAGGAAGAAAAGAAACTATTGCTCCATCTCTAGAGAGAAACCAGACAGTTAATCAGGGCATCTTGTTTACCAAAATTCCTCTTGAGCAGATGCTTTAATAGGCCCAATTTCCATCTACAGATCTAGTATACAGATGAGTTTCAAGTCCTTTAAGAAAAGATTTTTTTAATGAAAAATGATCTAGCCTTATTTCTCTATGCGTCCATTAGCCCTTTTTGATTGAGTTGTAGGAGTACCAAGCCACATCCAACCCTCAGCATGTTCTAGATCATAGATCTGATTTCTTCTCAGTTTCATTCCATCCTACAGGTGAAGGATTTTGAAATAGCCAGCTACTCATAGTAGTGGTTAATTCTTGCTCCTTGTAAATGTGCATCCCTCTAACATGCCTCATGCCATGCCGAGTAAGTAGTTGTCTAAGTGATTGCAAAGTGGTAGAGTAGTGTGGTTTAGACCTCAACTGCCCAATGTGACTTAGATTGAGGTTACAGCCCAGTTCAAGTTCAGCTGGTCAAGACACTGACATCTGGAAAGGAGAAGCAACTCCAGAGATCATCAGAACTCAGAATTTGACCCTTAGCTTTTCTCCAGCTAGTTTTGTGAACCTTCAAGGACAATAAAATACTGATAGACACGACAACACAGTCTGCTCCAGTAGATTACCTTCAAGCCACATCAGAGAGCCTTGCAGAGCAGAGTTTTAGCACCAGTTCGGACACCTTCCAAAGGCCGTCTCTAGCTAACACAGTTTTAAATGACTATTCATGCCAGAAGTGGCCAAAAATGGCCAAAGACAGATGGATACAATGGAGCACCCTCACATCTGCATTAGCCACGCCAATTTAGCAGGCCACCAAAGCTCTGGGTGGGTTCTTGCTTTGACAGCTGTGGCAAGTTGTCTCTACTGGGAGAGAGCAGTAGGGTTGTGTAATGGATAAACCAGTGAGAGTAAGTACAATGTGTGCTGCAGGGAAGGATGAAAAAAGGTCACAGAGCCTGAACTTTTCAGGGGGATAAATAATGGGACAGAACTGTCTTGAGATGGGGTTTGCAGAAATAAATGCTTCCTAGAGCATGACATAAAGGTAAAATAATTGCAAGAGCTTTTGGAGAGCTTGAATCCAATTAATGTGTCATAAGAAATTATTTCCAGCCTTGTCAGCCGTTTTAAACTTATCTGCCATCTGTTAGAGAAACCTAAAATCTTTGGGTAAACTGCTGATTGGGAAAGCAGCAATTTGTACCTCTTCCCTCACTCTGCATTTTGCCTGCCCCAGCAGGCTAGCACAGATTTTCCCTTTATGAGGACCTCAGATGTGTGAGGGACAAGAGGGAGAGTGAGAAATCCTAACAATCCCTCTAAAGCCATGAACCCAGCACAAACATGAGGAAAGAAAGAAAAGTAAAAGCCATGTTAAGTCATCTATCTGATATACACAGGTAATGTAGCATCTTTGGAAAATAATTGACTTTTGGTCAAACAGAATCTTACTGTTGTAGTTAGAGAAACTGAGCTAATGACACTTAGAGACAAATCCACACCTTGCTGAGATGCTCCAAAAGGTTCCAGAGGCACAAGATGTGTGCATGAGCCAACACCTAACATCTCCAGCTGAAAGCAGTGGCTGTTGAGTTTGCCACAAGCCTCTCTCAAACACTCAGAGGTAGTCCCTTGCCCCAGCTCTCCTTTTAGCAGCATCAACCACTGGGAGCAGAATCAGAGCGCATGGGTGGATGGTGGGACTTGATCAGGGGGCAGGACTGCTCAGCCAAGAGCAGAAGACAGGTCCTCCAGTCCATGCCTTTGTTCAGTGAGACCTATCAGGATCCCAGTCCTCACCTGTGCTCTGCATCTATGGGGGTTTTTATATTTTCATTTTGCCTGCAGTAACTGACTTTGTAAGTAAGCTTTCGGGTTTTTTTTTTCTGATGATAAAGGCACAGCTTTTTGCTATTTTAGTGTCCTGTAGGAGAGCAGCTTCAACACTGAATGAAGACTGTCTAGAAGTCCTCAGTGTTTGCAGATTCTCCATGAGAGCATGTTACAAGACGGCCGAGTGCCCGGAATGCTTTGATTTCTGTTTTCCTCCCGTAGATTGTCGACGGCAAACTGTGGTTCCAGTTGGACTGTGGAAGTGGCCCGGGAATCCTGGGAATTTCTGGCAGGGCCGTTAATGACGGAAGCTGGCATTCGGTCTTCCTGGAGCTGAATCGCAATTTCACGAGCTTGTCGTTGGACGACAGCTACGTGGAGCGCCGCAAAGCCCCGCTCTATTTCCAGACTCTCAGCACAGATAGCTCCGTCTACTTCGGCGCCCAGGTCCAAGTGGATAACGTCCGCAGCCTCACCGACAAGAGGACCACGCAGGTCTTGAGCGGCTTCCAGGGCTGCCTGGATTCAGTTGTCCTCAATAACAACGAACTGCCGCTGCAAAACAAGCGCAGCAGCTTTGCAGAAGTGGTTGGCCTGACCGAGTTAAAGCTTGGCTGCGTTCTCTACCCCGATGCCTGCGAGAGGCATCCCTGCCAGAACGGCGGCACTTGTACCAGCGTGCCATCTGGTGGTAAATATTTTGCATTGCTTTACGGGTTTCCCCCTCCCCGTTTCGTTTTCCTCTATAATTTATTGCCAGGGATGGTTTTATGCAGCAACATGCTTGAAAAATCTCAGGAACTCTATAAAACTCTGATAGGTATTGCAAATTGTGTAAAAGCTGTTTGCTCTATAAATAACGGTGAAACGGTGCCCCTTCTCATTGCGTTAGTGTTCCAGGAGGAAATTGATTTATTGGCTGTTAAGATAATCCTATTTCTATAGAAACCAATAGAATTAGAAATACTGTAATGCTCAGCTAGATTTTTCAGGATCCATTTACAGCATCGAAGGCTATGCACAAAGATGGTGATTTCAAACGTCCATCACAGATCCAAGGCACTGGTGCCTTTCTCTGTTTCTGAAGCTGTCAGAAATAATTACCTAGCTATCCACAAACACCTTGGTCCTTTTGTGAGTGAGTAATTTGATTACATGTCTGCCTGAAAAATAATGAGTCCACTCCACCAACCACCCCCTATATCCCCCAGAAGTGTATTTTACAGCTTCCTCAGAGGCCTGAGTGCTTCAAGGTCTAAGTAACATTATCCAGAGTTTATAGGGCATTAATTTAAACTGTGCTTGTGTTGGCGTCTCCTATACAGTGATTATATAGTGACTTATATGATTTGATGCCAGTAACTTACTACCCAATAGTGCTATGCACAAGTCACCAGACCATAAGAACAGTCAGCATCTTTGCAGGAAAAAAAACAAATGATATATGTGTATTACAGTTCCTGTAGGGCTGTTGTCTCTCTGCAGTGCACAGGTTTCCCTTCCAGTTCTCCATGTAGCAGGCAGCATTGCTTAGCTTTTCTAGCAGACCAAAACTTCCTCTGAAAAGAAGAATGCTCAAGAGAGAGGTCTTCTGCAAGTTCAGAGATTACTTTCAGTGGTTTTGGTCATGATTCTCTAGGGAAGTTCCCACTAAACTCTTTTAGGGAATATTTAACAACTGTCCAGGACTTACTGCTTTAGTGCATCCATGCACCCATAATTACCATTTCTGTTTTTCATTGCTTTAATCCTTGTTCTCGTATTTCCTTTCCTACCCCACTCTCCAACATAGATTTTTCTAAACTTTTGAAACTTCCTAAACTTCAAGACAGTTTAGTTTTCAAGGCTGAAAACTGGTGAGATATGAACAAATCTGACCATCAGACAGAAGTTTCTCATTTGGATAACCCTGCCCTTATAGGGTGAGCCCTGACAATGTAGATTTTCTGATGCTGAGCTGTCTCAACCAGCATCTCCTCTGGACCCTTGGCTTTGATTCAGCCACCTCTTCTCCCACCCCAGGGCAAATGGTACATCAGGGGTTCTATCAGCTTTGCCATCAGTGGAAGGAGATGAGAGGATAGTTGGGAGGGATGAAGAACAGCACTGCAAGCCAGGTTGCAATGTGCAGCACAAGGACAATGTTGCTGTTTGTGTGTGTCGTTAAGGATTGTTATTTACCAAGAGAAGGAAAGAAAATGAGTGCTGCACAACAAGGGCAAAAGAAAAACATTCTGAGGCAGAAGGATGCTGCAGCCACTTGGAGAATTGCTACACAGGATTATTTAAATCCCTAGGAAGTACAGCTGTAATAAGTACATAAACATAACATGGCTTTGATTCAGACTCCATACTTAATAAATGAGGTTAACCATTTGCCTAGCATCCTAGGAAGCATGAGAACAGCTCCTTCTATTGATTTTATTTGAGTCTATTTACAGTATTGCTCAGCAATCTCGTGATGAGTAAATTGAAACCTTTCTAACAAAACACTCTGCAGTAATGCTTTTTTTGCCCAGCACCATGCTCAAGCCAATTCAAACCGAGGGAAGATGTGGGGTGGAGGAGAAATAGGCGGTGCTGAAGATTGGACCCATTTCATTACTGGAATGGCACACACCATTTTGATGTCAACATAACTCACTGATGGAAAGCAGTCACGGAACTGATTTAACTTGCCTGCGATTCTGCCTTGGTGAGGGGGCACGTGCCGTGCAGGGATGTTTCGTCTGCCTGCCGTTAAAAAATCTGTTTCCTGTTTTTACTGCTTCAGCAGCGTATGTAAATAAAAGATTGTTATAAAGCCATAATTCCAGCACAGTGGGCCCTGACTGCATCGGTTGTTCTGCAGACCAACCCACAAGGAGAAGGCATGGGCATTTATGTTTCCACCAGGCAAAGCAATTCTGTTGTTAGTGTCCTCCATATGCAAAAAGGCCATGAAATTAAATTTCTTAGGGCAGAGGGCCCAATAGCACTGCAAATGCTAGTTGCAGAGACACAAATTGCAGCATGCATTTAAGAATCATCATCCACTGTATTAGCTGACAGATGTTAGCAGCTGACTTTCATTTTATATCGAAAAAAAAATAATAACGCTTCTTTTTTTTTTTTTCCTTAAGAAAGAAAATGGCAGGTTTTTTTTCTTTTTTTGGTGGGGGAAGCATTCAAGAACATACTGTGCAAAGGTCCTTTTCCCAGTCCCAGGGCATTCAGTAGCATCAGGGTCTCTTGACTAGTATTTTCTATCATATTATCCTCCTATTGAAGTTTCTGGAGAATAATGTTCCTTTCCCTAAAGAGAGAATATTTTGCATAATGATAGGATTTGTTTTAATAAATAAGTTCCTCTAATTTGAATTTTACAGAGCAGATTTCATATACTGTTAACATCCTTTTTCTTACAAAGACCCTGCTGTGCTTTACAAGAAAATTAAGAGAGAGAAAAAGAAAGCTCAGATTTATAACTAACTTTAAAAGAAAACAGTCAAGCAAAGGTTACCCAACATTATAACATGAAAGACTTGGTGGCTACATGCCAGGAATCAAAAGGTCTGTGTCTAATTTACATATAATTTGCATAAACTGATCATCTAAGGCACAAACCTTCATAATAGTATTCCTGTTGTGAGATCTTCCTTTCAATAGAAATGCCTGCTGCCCGGTTCACCATTAATAAAAAGCTGCCTCTGATTACCTTCCACTTCATTCTGCTGTTATGGGAATAGGCTAATATTATGGCCCTGTTTGGAGAACTGCTGAAGTGATGGTTTGTATGCACTGTAAGCATGTCCACGCTCCTGCTCTTAGGGTTCATGTGGGTAAATTCACAGCAGCTTCAAAGTGCCTGTCTCAAGGACAGATGCTGTGTGTCCAGAGACCCCATGGGGAGATCCCGTGCATGCTCAGAAAGGGCTGGGTAAGGCAGGTGAGCATTCACTAGGTCTGACAGCTCAGCAGAATCCTAGTAGAAAGAGCTATGTACAACTTCAGGGCAATTTTCTTGGGAGACACTGGAAACCACAGCCCCAAAATATAGGCCACATTCTTCCAGACTTTTCAGTCCATACTCATAAGTACAAGTCAGTAAATCTATTTTTAAAGAAAGTTGTTAGCGTTTTGAAACCTGACAAACAACATGACTTTCAGAAACAGCTTGACTCTTTGGACTGAAATTTCCCAAGAAAATTCAACCAAGTATTTAAAGTGTGGTTAAGCTATAAGCTGCTGAATATGAGGTCTTAAAATGGGAAATGTCACACAACCTTAATAACAGAGTGGCGTTACCAGGTCTGCCAATAGTAAATGTATGTTTATCTGCATGAAAAACAATATGAGTAATCACAGCAATAGAAAGCTTTACTGTAATCAAATCCTAACACTACACCAAGGTTTTCAACCACAGAGGGAAACTTCATGTTTGTAAAACCTGCAATTGTGAGTATAGTTACTTCCTTTTAATTTGATCAGTCTTACATACATCTGGCTTTGATTGAAGTAAATGGCTTATATGAGTAGGCAGTTTTTTTGACACAGAGAATTTGAGCAGAAATACCTACTGAGTCAAGGACTGTGAGCAGAGTGTGAGGACAGAAAGTCACTGTTTTCCCCTCTCCTCACTTTTTCTTTCTTATTTATTTTGGGGTTCTTTTTTATGAACAGAATTACAATCCAAATGAGGGAAAAGATGCAACCTGGCACTTAGGTGGTGGTTTTAATACATGTTTTAAAGCATGTCCAAGATGAACACACGGGTGGTTTTGAGGATTAGGTAGTTTGTAAGAATGACATTAGGGAAAAATAGGTGTATTAATACCATAGTGTGTGTAAATATATATATATATATATATACACACACAGACATATTGAGCTGGTCTTGCATTTTAACCCACACAAACATGCATGCTGTAATGTAAGCATATGAAATGCACATCAGTTAATTTTTAAAAGCCTTTTAGAAACTCTAGGGGTTTTAGTCTTTTTTGCAGCTATACTTTTAGTCATCTGGATTTATATTCCCACTTTGGAAGCACATCCGTGCCAATCCTTTCATAGAAAGCATTGGTTTAACAAAGACTGACGTTCATTTTGAAACCAACTAGTGGCGAGAGGCAATCATCTGCTTGAAGACAGATAAGTTAAATCTGAAGTGGCAGGAATATGTATGGCTGAAGAACACACAGTTCTTGAAGGTGGCCTGGTATGTCTATAAACATCCCAAAATACAAATGCTGGGAGAAGTACTTTTCACCTTCAGCTCTCATCAGTTAACTTGCCATGAAATGCTATGTGAGCAGAGGCAAGGGCCAGCCTGATTCTGGACATTGAGTTTGTCAGGTCTAGCTACACAGTAGGGAAAGAAGCTACATGTGGAGATCAAAAGCAAAAGCTAAAGCAGGTAACAGATAAAAAGCCAGCTCCTCTTGCATGTCATAGATAGAAACAGAAGCATACACGTGTTCAAAAATAAGAATTGGCAGCAGCTGGGAGCATCCTCTTTAATAAAGCCAAGTAAACCTGAGGATAGACAGACATTCAGATGCTCAGGCTGGGAATGTTACCAATGGAGACGTTCGCTGCATAACAGCATCCCATCTGCTGGTGGCACCATGCCTGCCTTTTGCCACTGTCTCTGCTTATTAAGTGCCAAGAAAACATAGGTATAGGCATGAAGCCTGCGCAGTGTCCTTGCTTACAGCATGTTGCTCTTCGGTAAGGTTCATGATGAAAAAACCCCTTTCCTCTGGACAAGGACATGTCAACAGGGCAGGAAGAAAACCTGTTGGAGCCAAAATGAGAAGGTGAGACTCAGCTATACAGAAGGGACTCAGATTAGTGGAAGATCATGGGAGAAGCCTTACGAAACAACCAGAAAACCCAAGACCCCCTGTAGGTAGGAGGGGGCTATGTCTACGTAATGATTTAGATCACAAATGAGCTTTGATGTGAATCTTCTGATCATCCCCTCTCACTGTGCTTTGGTTCCCACTGTGGAGAGGTGAGGTCTCGGAGGGCACAACCTGGCTTCCCTCTGGATGGTGCTGAGCTGGAAGACACACACCACAGCTAATGTGATCCTAGAGCCCTGAAATGTGTGCACTGAGGGTGCTGGGTACTCAGCACCGGTTTGCTCCACAGACCCACTGTCATTGCTCTTCAGGGCTTGCTAATGTAGACATAGATTAAAAGGGCTATGTTGTTGCTGGTAACTTGTGGCTCTTAGATCAGCTGTTGGTACAGGCTATTGTGGCATAAGCTGAGGAAGTTGTGATCCCACCCCAGAAGCATTGCAGATGTGTTTACCAAAGCTTTCTCTCGTTTTCTACTGCTTCCCTCTGAAGAAATACACTGGTGACAACACAAAATTTGCTGCAGATCAACATTTTCCAGCATCAGTATGCAAAATGAAATATTCATATCTCCTGGAGGGAACCCAGAAGGACTGTATGATCTTAAATATTGATGAATTTCCAAGTCCTCCAGTGCCTTCACTGTTAATAGGAGCAAGCCCTAGATTGCTCAAAAGGGTATTTTTTTTGTCCCCTTCTGAGAGGATATGGTGCTTGGCCCTGTTTCTTCATCTCTGTTGTCCTCAGACATGGGAGGTTTGCTTATTACTCTTGTGCTAAATGGATGGGAAGAAATGCATGATACATTATCTGGATATTAAATTAAAAGTGTAATAAAAACCCTTTGCCAGACCTAGAATGCACACCTGATCAAAAGGGTTTTCTTTAAAACTGCACTTTGTCCATGGCCGTGTGGCTACAATGTGCAGTAGTGGGCAAAATTACAGCCTCTGCTAAGAGGTTTGGATAAAACCAAAAGGTCTGGCAAGTCTGCTGGCCGAGTCAGTACACACTGCGTACTGAGCTATCGTATCAGCTCTTCACTTCCCTAATCCATGAATTTCGACATATGCTTTGCTGTGGGAGACCTCTCGGGTGAATGCTCTGCAGCTCTCAGCATTTGTCAAACTCATTGAGATCATCAAAATGTATACAATGTTACTGCAAATTTTTGAACTATAGATGTCACTGTTCGGTCATAAAATGAAGCACTGAAACAGCCTAATGTATTCATGATGTGATTTCTTCCTACAGTATTTCTAGATGAGCTACTTTGACAACTAACAATAAATCTTTCATAGGGATGGCATCAAAATGCAATGCCTGGTGCGGTTGCAGTTTTGTAATTCTTCAGACACAGATCTCTACAGGTCCAGAAAGTTAATTGCATTGTCTGACTGAGATACCTATGAGGCACCAAAAACTAATCCAGTCTTGCTGAAGCTGACCAAACACACTTTCTAGGCATCCCCAAAGTCGAATCATTTCTCTTCTTAACTCTGCAACCTTGAAAACAGAAGTGTTTCCATCTCCCTTCTTGTAGCAGGACAATGAAAGAGCATGATATTCGAGTATCTGTTTCATTTCTCCTCAGTTAAATATCATTGGACTCTTGACTGAATACTCCAGCAAGTCTGGTTCCAAGTTTGCTCTCAAAAGCCTGTCCTCATGAAAGAATTCAATTAGAGTAACTGAACAAGTCAAATTGAACTGGATAGAATATAAAAGATGTGGGAGTCCTAATGGAGAACTGCTTTTGCCTCATGCCTCCACTGGGCTTTTCCATATTCTTCCCATGAAATTCTTTTCCTTGTAACTGTGCTGGAAGTTCTTGCCACTGGAATAGTGGCTTGTTAAGTAAGTTTTCATTTTCTTTTGTTTTGTTTTCAGACATATAGATATATATATATATAGATATAAAAGGTTTTTAAAAATACTTTTAAAAACCTCACCAATAAGGGATATTTCATCTACATCAGCTTGATCTCCAATAATTTTTACACTGAATTGAGTTACATTCAACCATTTCAGCTCTAACTCCAGCAATATTAATGGCAGGAAGGTTCCTTGTTCCAGTTGGTTAATGTGCTTTATTCATTAAGTATGTGAACCCCATACCTGGAGCTTGAACCTTGCCTCCATGTCTGTTTGGGACATATGAATTGTGTAAATAGGTTTTTAATAAATCAGCCAAAGATTTTTAGAGTTGTCCAGGAGATTTTTTTCTAGCTCAACAGTTCTAATGTCTTTCCACCACAGGGACTGCCTTAGCCATCTCATGGCTTTCACATCCTACATGTTCCTTGCTCTTTCCAAGTGAAAAAGCACTCGGATGTCAATATCCAGTTCACAAAGTAAAGAGACGCACTACCTTACTGGATTTCTTTGTGATCTTAAATAAAGCTTTTATTAATGGCATTGTGCAATATGAAAACACAAGGTGGGAGGGGGAGAGGTTTGTCATTTGATACTTGTCACAGTGAACTGATGGGTTTAAGAACTGCTTTTTACTCTGGTGCTGCTCCTCTGTTGACAAGAAATGTGCAAGTAGGACTTTGATCCCCCACAGGGTTCCCCTTCACTTGAGTGGAGTTTTATCTGATATATTGCAGATAGTGATTAATCAGTCTCTTAACAGCACACATTGCAAAGAATCAGCTCTGATTAGGGCTGGTGTTGCCCAGGTCAGCTGTCAGTATGAATTTGATAGTCCACGCCTGGATAAAAGTGGTAAATATCACTACCAAGTGTTTTATTACTGTCACATCCCTACTGTGTCATCCTTGTAAAAGGTGGATGTGGAAAAGCTCTCAGCTCATGCATTTGTTCTTCACTGATGCCCCACAAGGAGTGTGGGCTGCTGCTATCAGCAAAAGCAGTCAGTAATTTCGAAAGTACTGGGACATGATGCATCCTTGATCTAGAATATTTCTTTTAACCAAAGTTGTTCATGGATGACATTGATTCTTGTCTGAATCATGACAATCAGGATGGTCTGGGCTGCAGCAGTTCCTCTGATCCCTGGTTGTAGACATGAGCTCCAGTTGTCCAGATATCTCAGATAAACAGACTCTTGACTGGCATTAGTGTGGACTATACAGACATACCAAAATAAGTATAAACATCCCCTTCCCTCTACAGTACAATATATTTTTTGGAATGAAGTAGACAAATGGATCCCTTTCCTTCTAGACAGGTACAGTAGGCTTCTGATTTATTTCTCTGTGTTCCTTACCTCCCAGGCTACCAGTGCAATTGCCTTTCCCAATTTACGGGAAGGAATTGTGAGTCAGAGATCACAGCCTGCTTCCCAAATCCCTGCCGGAATGGAGGCTCATGCGATCCCATCGGCAATGCTTTCATCTGCAACTGCAAAAATGGCCTGACTGGAGTCACGTAAGTCACCCTGCTGAGGTGGGCAGAGGGAGCTTTTCTGTGCAGAGATGGCAGGCTTTTTGATCAGATTTTGTTGCTAAAAGCTAAGATTCACCTAGCAAAAATTATTCCAAACTTACTGCTTATTTCAAGTCTAAGCTAATGACAGCTGAGAAATACATGAGGCTTATATGTTCAGAAACTTTTCTGAACTGTGTCTCCTAAACTATTGCTTCAGGATGTTATCTCCAGACCGTTTTCACTGAGATATACACACCCAAGTGTTAAACGCTTTTTGAGTAATCCCATAAAGCCTGTGAAAGCTGTTACGTAATCTTTTTTTTTTTTTTTTTAAATGGGTCAATTATGTAGTCACCTTAGCTCTGACATAAAAGCCTAATATATTGCATTCAATTTTTTTAAATCTCAGCCTTGATCATATACTTGGTGTAGAAACAGAAAATCCCCTCACCTGCCCATCAACATGCTTTTTTCTTACCTGGTTTGTTTACTGTTTGTACTTTTTGTACCTCTTCTTTCCAGTTCTCCTCTCTTTTTAGGGTGTGTGTTCTTTTTTCCCCCTGTTCTCTAATATTTGTTTATTTTATGTCCAGCCCTAAATAACCTTATACAGTCAGTATATCCTCCTCTTCGTTTTTTTTAAGTGCTATGATTTTTTTACTATATTTTTCTCAACCGTTTTCTTCTGAGTCCTAATATTTTGTATTGAATCCCATGGGATGGACCAAAAACAGTATAAAAAGGCTGAGATTCTCTAGTGAGCTGAATTATTCTTTTCCTGTCTTTACTTCCGTCTTGATGTTTCCATTTTGTTGTCTTAAAAAGCCATGGAACAGCTGTAAAAATGAAAAAATAATTTAAATAATATGATAATAATAGGCTAATTTGACAAGCACCAGCAAGGTGTTTACTATAATGGCACAACTTTGACAAGATAAGTCATCGTGCACATGCTGCACTATTTGCTAGGTGGTCTCCAAACTACAAACTCTCCTTTTCTTCATTTAAGATGTGAAGAAGACATCGATGAGTGCGAAAGGGAAGAATGTGAAAACGGCGGTTCTTGCGTCAACATATTTGGTTCATTTCTGTGTAATTGCACCCCTGGCTACGTGGGGCAATACTGTGGTCTTCGCCCCGTGGTGGTTCCCAATATACAAGCTGGGCATTCATACGTCGGCAAGGAGGAGCTGATAGGAATAGCTGTGGTCCTGTTTGTCATATTTATGTTGATCGTCCTCTTTATCATCTTTCGTAAGAAAGTATTCAGGAAGAACTATTCCCGCAACAACATCACACTCGTACAGGATCCGGCTACTGCCGCCCTGCTCAACAAGAGCAATGGCATCCAGTTCAAGAACATGAGGAACAGTGGAGACAGTAGAAACATCTACCAAGAGGTTGGGCCTCCGCAGGTCCCAGTAAGGCCAATGGCCTATACCCCGTGCTTCCAGAGCGACTCACGGAATAACTTGGACAAGATAGTGGATGGGCTTGGTGTGGAACACCAGGAGATGACGACATTTCATCCCGAATCCCCTCGAATACTGACAGCCAGGCGGGGGGTGGTGGTGTGCAGCGTGGCTCCGAACTTGCCTGCTGTGTCTCCCTGTCGCTCCGACTGTGACTCCATCAGGAAGAGCACATGGGATGCTGGTACAGAAAGTAAGTACTGCTGCATACCAATCTTCCTCTCCCTGCCATAGGTAAGGGTTGCCTTCAGGGTGCAGCAGGTGCAGTGGCAGAGGTACTCTTCATTCTCCAACCTCATACACTTACAACTGTTGCAGTTCTCCAAGAAGTGATTTGGTTTAATTTTTGAAGTTTATAATTAAACTAGGCATTCAAGATCTCTACTTCTATGCATTATGTATGACTAAATGCATTTATTTCGGTTGTTCTGAAAGCACATGTGAGTATAATTCTTAGTTCTTTAGGTGATACAATGCAATCATCTTTCTGTCAGGGCAGATAATATTAGTGGCAGAATTCTCAAATATAGTCTCTACTAGGTTTGAGCATTTTGTCTCCTGGGGGTATTAAACGTTCTGCAAGAAGCAATCCTGTTTTGCAACAGGGACAAATAAAACCATATTCTTTACTTCCAGTGTCTATGAAATTAAGCAGGAAGTCATGTGCTACTTATAGGATCACCTTTTCCATCCGCTGAATTCCCATCTGCATTCAGTATCAGAGTGATCACAACATTTCTTGTCCTGTTTGTGCTCTGGTGGCTTCTCACCTAGTAACACAGTGCCCCCTCCATTTCTAAACAAGGCGCTGCAGATGCAGCAAGCATCACATACTCTATCATGGCAGGAAATACCAGTTTGCTGGGACAGAGTTATGGCCCTATGTTTTCTATTCTTGCAAGTCAGAACATGTCACATGGACTGGGAGAAGTTTCCTTTAGCATATGGGAGGGTTTTATGATGTCTTCTCAGTAGTTTTTCCTTGTGCATCTTCAACCACACTGCAACACAGCCTTAACCAAAACTGTCACATAAAACTCCATGATGCAGAAACTTTCGTAGTCCCATAGATTTAGGCAATAGGAACCAAGGAAAAGAGAGAGGAGTCTGGCACTGCCTCGTATCTGTGCTCAGACCTGCAGATTTTCATCACTGGCTAAGGTCTTCTAGTGAAAAACAGGAATTAGTTTTCATTTCTTTGGGCTGTATTTCACAGTTGTGTTGTCTTTGACGTTTTTAACCATTAAATATAGTTTTGCTGATTAAAAGCATCAGCATGCCAGCCCCCATACATGCTCTGTTCTGTATTCTCCTGGGTGTTTCTGCTTCAGACACTGCTGGAATCTGTATGAATTTCTACACAGCATGAGGCCACGCCATGGAGATGGACCTCAGTTGTCAAGGAGTCAGAAGCAGTGCAGCTTTGTTACTGCAGCACTCGCTCCATGTACTACATATCCTGCTTCTCAGCAGGAGCAAATCAGCTCTTACTGTATGGAGGTGCCCCATGCTGGGTAGAAATACCTATAGATAGCAGATGGAGAGCTGTACTTATGTGTTTGCAGCACTTGAGCTTCTTCATTTGTAATTAGCTCAGGTGTCTATCTCAGTGCCTACTATCGAGGAGAACTTTTTGTGTTCCTTATTACCACTCCTATAAAATGTGTTTATTCATGTGTGTTCAATTACTTGAAAATTTATACCATAGACTGCAAGTTACATTTCTAAACTGTTGAAGAGTTGTCAAGACTGACTGTCCCTGATGAAAAGCAATGTAAACTGAAGCATAATCTACTATATGCCAGGGGTGGAGTCATTAAAATCTGTTCCAAGGGCCACTGATATGAATAAAAAGATGCACAATAAGTTTATTGAGCATTGAATGAGCCTTTAATGAGGCTCATCAAATTAAGAAATGAAGAGTCAAGATAAATGTAACTGTAATCTCTTGTGTGTTTACACCACATTTTTTCAGTCATCATTTTCTTTGCCTCTGAGACTATGTGTAATCTAAAAAGGCAATCTTCCTTGATTACAGTGGTGTCAGCCACTTAAAAGACTTTTTGGGCTTCAAACATTCCAGAAGTTTTGGCATCTTTGTCAGCTGACTTCTTGACCAATAGGTCATTTCCTAGGTCTGAATGAAATAGTTTTCTCTGACTGAAATAATAGAAGGCTACTTGTTGACAGGATTTAAATGGCTCTTTGGTATAAACAGACAAATCTGCATACCTAGAGAGTACCATTTTGCTTTGTTTTTGCTGTTAATGAAGGTAAAGGGGTTGATGACGCTGAAGAAGTGACCTGTTTTGCAGGAAGTAATAAAGGCAGCAATTCTGAAGTACAGTCCCTCAACTCCTTCCAGTCTGATTCCGGTGATGATAATGGTAAGAAATGGTTTTATCTTTATTACACTAGGGACAATGCTATTTAACTTTCTTTTTAGTATTATTAAAAGCATTTAGGTGACATCTAGAAAACCCTTTAATGATCCTAAAAGTCAGAACCTCCTGGATTTAAATGCTCACTTTGTGTGCACTTTTTAAATTATAAGAAATTAAAATCTTGATGTTTGGAGCTGTTATATCAGTACCAAGCTTTACTATGAATTAGAGGTGTCATAGAGCAGAGTCACATTGCCAAGATATAAATTGACAGTAAGTTGCAAGTGAAACTGTAGAATTTGTGTTATTTTCCCTCTTGGAAGAGGATGATTTCCATGTTTCATCAGTCAAGCTAAAGGGAATTTTTTTGCTGTTTGCCAGGTCTCATTCGTAGTCCCAACAAAACTCTGCTGGTGCTCAGCAGCAACAAGGAGTGGATGCACCAGTCCCAGGTGGCTTGGTCTCTCCCTGGCAATCACAGCTGAGCAAACAATAGAGCACCATTAAATCCTTGCTCAGTGCATGTTCATTGCCTGCTCTCATGTCCTACATCATTATCTCAGTGGGTGACATGGGCAGAGCCATATACAGTCTGAAAGAGGTCTACAAAGTCAGAGCAAACCTTTGTTCCTACAGCCCATGGATGTTGAGCGGTGGGTCTGAGAAAAGGCAAGATGTTTCTGCCAGGGAGGGATGATGGATGTCAGGGAAGCCTCATTCAGATACACAGAAAAAAAGATTAGCACAAAGAAATTGTACTTAGTTTCCTCAGCTGCCAGTTAATGAACTGTCTGGCGACTCAGTTCCTCAGTCATGTCATGCAGCTCTTCCCTAGGTACTCCTAAATGTTGGAAAAAAGCACTTAAAGAGAAGTGCACTGGCAGTTCCTTTTGGTTCATCTGTGGCTGAAGTATCATGAGTATGTTTTGACAAGCTCGTCAGTGCTTTTCTGACCCTGCATCCTCCAAAAAAACCTTTAGTGTTTTTTAGAATAATTATTAAAATTATTATTATTTTAATAATATATATGTACATAATTACCTTTAGAATAATTATTTGGGTCATCGTTTACTGTGTCTGGTTACTTTTTATATCTCTCAAATTCTAGTTAGGATTTTCAAGCATCTGATCCTGTCCCCATTTGCATCAGTGACACAGTAACCACTGAAGCTGGATTGCAGCTTTTGTGCCTGCTCATTTTTTGTGAAAGCTGTATTTAAAATATGGCCTTTAGAGATAACAAGTCTAGTTCAGGATGTAAACAAATCCGTATCTTCAGGGAGAATTAGGGAAGAGACTTAAATCATCTGAGTCATTTCACAGAGGTCAGTGCAAGACTGCACGCTCTGGTTTTCTTGCATCAGCAGAGTGGGCTTGCTGTGAAAGAGCTTAAAATACAAATACAGGCATAAGTAAGCATATACATGCTTATAAATATGTACATAGGGGCTAATGGATTTCCCTCTTGAAGGCATAAATCCTTCCCCTTCCTGTCATTTTAATTCTTCATGCTTCGTATCCCTGCAAAGGGTAAAAGGTTGCCAGTGAAACCACAACAAATGCAATTCAGCATCCACGTCCTTTGGGGAGACTGGAGAGGCTGCTCCTTCTCAACACTCTGTCCTCCAAAGCTGAGAGCCCTGCTGCCAGGTCCTCACATGGCTAGCAGTGGAGACAGCTTTGTGTCACGCTGCTGTACAAAGGACTGTGCCAACACTGTCTTGTCAAGCTGGTTAACTGCAGTTCCGAATGGCAAAACCAGTTTTGCACCAGTGAGGCACTGGGACACATGCTTCCAAAGGTGTGGACAGTCCTATGCTGTTCAGCATGTGTCAGATGCAGGCAGCCACCACTCACCCTCTCCACAGTGCTTGGATCCTTCTCTTACTGGGTGGAATAGATATAGTGTCACCCAAGCAGACTCTTTATGGGTACAATTTTCTGCCTACTTTTACTTTTTCCACCTTATTTCTACTGCATTTAAATGGCTTGGCTCCCCTAGTCTTGCTGAGAATAGCTACAGCAGTATTTTTGTGATCAAAAAGCAATAATTGTTATTAGCCAAAAATTAAAAAAATAAAAAATAAAAAATTGCACAATTTCAGCAATGATATTTTGAGAAGTAACTTCAAAGCCAAGTTACAGGTTTCTATGATAAGCTATTTTGAATGGGAGAGGGTGATGTGGCAAAAGTGTTTTTTTCAGGTAGTGCTGGATAGTCCAAAGAACTGCTGATGTTGACAGCAATTTTTACCCTGAGCAATGCTGCATTTGGGTATGGCCTTGCACTGAGCTGCCCGGGGTAAAAGTTCCCACTGCTTCTGTATACATGCTCTGCTCAGCTCCCACCAAAGCCAACTCTTAAGTGCAATGAAGACTGTGCTGGCCCTGATTTTTGACCTTCTATTTTTCACTCTTGGTTGTTCTCCTCTTCGAATTTACAACTGTCCTACATCTCTTTTCCCAGCCATGCAGCAGCTAATTATGTGGATTTGCTTATTTTTCCATAATGCTTATTATGCATTAACCAATACAGGTCTTCCTTGTACAATTACCAGTGCTGTTGGTGGCATAAATATGCTCAACATAGATGCAGAACATAGTTTCTTTGATTTATCAAGGTTCTTTTTGCCAGGCCTTCACAAGGACTGAGGATACTGGATGAGATCCTTGATCCCATGCATATGATCCCATATTCAACATACATTTGAATAACACTATTAGTGTTAGTATGTTTCTTGTGACCTTTAAGTCTGTTGACTCTTTGAAACAAAGTACATGTTGCCCAACATTTCTGGTCCTCAACTTAGCCTGCTCCAAAGCAGTTGGTTTTCTCATAATTAAAGTCAAAGAGATGGATCCCGTACCCACTGAAACAGAATTTTCACCCTGGTTTTGGTGGGTATTTCAGGTCCTTAAAGGCAGTGGTGTTAGCTGGTCCAAAATGTAGACTGTCTAGAGGACCACTTATTCTAGGCTTCTTGGTCTGCATATTAAGCAATTGTGCAGTCTGCATTAATTATTTCAAGGGAAAAGTATGTTTTGGCAAAACATCTGCAGAGAACACACAGCATTTGTGAAAATACGCTGTCAAACACAGATCAAAATTTGAACCAACCCTACTTGGATGTGTCCTCTTAATTATAGCATTAACTGTTTATCATCCCAAAGTTATTACACAGCAGCACAGCACAAACAGTGAATAAGTAAAACATTCCTCTTAGGAAATAGATTGAGCTTAGCACCGTTTTGTATGGCGTGATGCTCTAAAAGATAATGGTCCCTTGGAGTACATGGCACCATCTCTGGAGACCTTTAAACAAGAATGGATTAGAAATTAGTGTCAGGTAGACAAGATACTGCTTCGGTTAATTGAATCAGCTGGCCAGTCTGCTTGAATTTATGAGGTGATACACATCACCCCATATGCCTTTCTGGAAATGCTGGTTTGGAATTTATCACCACTCTGAAAATGTATGGGATTATCTGAAATGAAATGTCCAACTCACTGCATAAATCACACATTGGTCAGCAGCCTTTTTTTTTTTTTCCAGTGTCAGTTCTGTCTGTTTGATGGAATTTATTGTGGTAACATATGATGTGTGTTTTAAATACTAACCTGAAGCTGTCCTTCCCCTCCCTTTATTTTCTGCTTTCCCTCCCCTGCAAGCTTCCATAGTGACTGTCATACAGCTTGTCAACAATGTAGTTGACACTATAGAAAATGAAGGTATTTAAACTTTTTTCTTTCTTGTTATGCAACAATGCTTCCTGTTTTCATTGTGAAACATTCCAGCAGAACCTCACTAATCTACACTGACCAGTAAACCTGTGGCAGGGATTGGGTTTTGCAGATCAGCATGTTCACCAGCAAACACAAAAACACCAGAGGGATGTATGAAAAATTATCTTGGATAATTGGAAGTAGTACAAATGACGTCAAGGCCTTCATCCTCTTCTGTTCAAGTCAATGTTTTTGCTTGCTTATTCCCGTTGCCTTCAGAGGAAAGGATTACATTTATAATGGAGCCAAATCATTGAGATTATCCTCGATGCAGAGACCAGGAAACAGAAGATGACACAGGAAGGCTGTAAAGTATCCCAGGCTGTAGTAGAGCCGGGTTATGCACTCCAGTGGGACCACATGGAGAGGAGCAGAGTGGTGGTAGGCAGGTGGCTGGTTTCTCCCAGGTAACGCTGTCAAATAGAAGATATGTAGGTTGAAGTCTGTGGATGCCACATAGCAAGGCAGCCTGCCTGCCACGGCCTTTACCCAGGGGTTGATGTGCCCGTTGCATAGAGTAGAGAAGTTGGGTCCAAGGACCCAACACTAATCTCTGCCACTGGTCTCCTGTGTAGCCTCAGGCACATCATGTTACAAGTGAACTAGTTTCCCTACCTGTAAAACAGGAATATTGCTATTTTCCTCTTCCATAAAGCACTGAGGAAATATGAAGTCTTACAGATAAACATTACTTTTATGTATTTATACAACATTTATCTCATCCTTGGGAGAATGTCAACTCAACATCAACTCAGGTTATCCAGAAGTCAAAAATTTCATCTGTTTTTGGCAAATTTTATCCAGGTTTTGCAGACTTAAGCTACTCCGGACTGCATAATGCTTAATGATGGTCAAGTAAACTATTTTTGTGAAACAACTGATTTTTTTTTCTTAAACCAACTTCACAGTAATTTCAAAAAGCACTTTTACTCCTAGCTAGTGATGGCATTGAATATTTTTCTATAATATATTTACTGATTTCCTGAAGGGTAAGAGTGCCATTCTTCTTGCTACCAAATAAAATGAACTAGCCAAGGTTAATTCTAAAACAAAGTCCCACTCAAAAAATAAGAAAATAACCTTTAAAAGAAACCACAGACACTGTAAATGGACATGCCTTCCTAAAAGAAAGCTTAAGCAATCACATTGGCTCCCTATAATGCTTTAGAGGTCAGAAAAATCCAGTCTGGCTGCAGTTTCGACAGTTTGTCACTGAACATGCTTTGGCCACTTCCCAGTTCCTTTTGTGAGACTTTTCCTTTTATGAGACTTGTGAACCTTGCATGCCCTGCAGTGGAGCTGGTGAAAACAGTGAATAGTTAGTTACACCAGAGCTCCGAGTGCATGATGGGCAGAATCACTGCTGCAGAGCCACGGGAGGATGGGGCTCCTTCCCCAGGGAGCTGCTGGGGGTTGTGCAAGTCAGCAAATTAGTGAGGTTCTCCTGGGTCCTGAAACCACATGGCTCAGAGGGACCTGATGCATCTTGAGTGCAATGTCATTACACTGACCAAAAGGCAGCAAAATCCACTTTACAAAGAAGCGTGAAGTAAAGAAGAATAGTGGTTAGGGCCGGTTCAGACACTGCTGCTAAACCTGCAGTAACCCCAACCTTCCTTGCCCCAGGCTAATGCTGAGCAGGTAGAAAGCTACTGTCTGGCTAACGAGCTAATGAAGAAATCAACATCACCACATGTACCATGTGGTGATAAGCAAGGGCAAGAGTGGTATTAGTAGATGGAGACCCTGAGAATAGTCCTCTCTGCCCTTGTCTGTGGCTGAGACACAGAGGTTAAGTGCTATAATGCCATAAAGGTCTATTTATCTGGCCAGACCTCCTCCAGCAATGCAGTCCAGAGACCTTGCCCAGTGACTTCTTGCATGAAGCCCAATAACATGTGGCTGAACAAGAGCATCTCATCTAGAAAATGCTGCAGCTTACTCCCCGCTCTTGTCTCACATAAAACTTCTTTCCTTGCTCTCTCCCCCACCCCTGCACCCTCTCCATACTGGAATGCCTCCCTCCCCACCGGCTAGCATGGCAGTGCAGGTGGGAGGTGGGCATGGGGTTGCGGGGCATTGTAGCTGACGGCCCCATTAAATGGCTTTGTATTCTATTCTATTCAGGTTCTTATACCGTGCCCATCACCATGGTATCTGAGCCCAGGTGGGCCCAGATTTGTTTGAACCGGCCCTGAGAATGGTAGATTCTTATTTTTCTGTTTCAAAGTGAACAAGTGAGAGAGAAATGTACTTGCAATTATAAACCGTAGAGACGGTGGATAGCCCTTTTTGTATTAAGAATTCCAGCTCTAATGTAATGCCATTATCTGTTCAGCGAGGGTAAATATTTAAGATATGATAGAAAAGGGATATAATACACATGACATAATCATTTCTTTATGTATGTCTGCATTTGACTGGGCAAGCTTATCTTGTAGTCTAAAATAAAGAACAATTAAAAGTCCTATTAAAACAACACTGAGGCAGCTGTATGTTAGAAATATGCATGCAGAGTTTGTGTTTTCATGTGTAACACTATGCTGGTAACAAGCTCCGAGTTACCAGCTTTTACTTTTCAATTTGTATCTGACAGTGTCTGTCATGGATCAAGGACAAAACTACAACAGAGGTGATTTTTCTGAGACACTTTCTGCCTGTTGAACTGGGCTGGTGTGGGGAGGGTGCTGACTTGATGATTTTTTTTTTTCTTTAAATGCTTCACGTGTCCTTTTTTATTTGAATTCTGTTGAGTAGAAATGCTGCATGAGAATGGCCAGCCACTTTTTTTATTTCAGGATCCAGTTTTCAGTCAATGATATCATTTGCTTGCACACTTCCTTTCTTGAAACGAAGTCATTGGAAGGAGGCAAGGGAGCCTAGATGTGATACCACAGGCATGCTGACTGACCGCGTTTCAAGATTTTTTTCAATTAAAAGCATTAATTTGTAGATTTTTGGTCATTTTGATTTCTTGGACTCATAGTTTCTAATGCAACCCAGTATTAGCCTAAAAAGCAAAATGCCTGAGAGCGGCCGTGTTTTGTTTCTTTGCTTGTTTGTGTTTGCATCATAATACAATTTATCCTCCTCCCTTGCCCCTCTGGTCAGAGCATGACTGACCCGTGTCGATGGCCTGTGGCGCATGCTGTGATTAGGAAGTGCTGTGAGGACTTGAGGCGAGTGCATGCAGGGCACTTCATTCTCATTAGCAGCCCCATCCTAATGGAGCTCTGTGGTTCTTTTTCCTGCTGCAGCGTATCATTGGGATACCTCTGACTGGATGCCAAGTGCTCGTTTGTCTGACATTGAGGAAGTGCCCAATTTTGAGACGGCAGATGGAGGCTCGGCTCATCACGGCAGTACCAGAGAGCTGGAAACAGATTACTACCTTGGTGGCTACGACATTGACAGTGACTATCCCCCGCCTCACGAAGAGGAGTTTTTAAGTCAGGACCAGTTACCACCTCCTCTTCCAGAGGATTATCCGGACCAATATGAAACCCTTCCGCCCTCTCAGCCAGTCTCAATGGCAAGTACACTCAGCCCTGATTGCAGGCGACGGCCGCACTTCCACCCTAGCCAATACCTCCCTCCTCACCAGTTCCCCAATGAGACGGATACCACAGGGTCTCAGACTGGGAATGAATTTAGTACTTTTGCTGTTGGCCCAAGCCAGAACACAGAAAATGTTAGTGCAGGTAAGATGCCCTTATCCTTGCACAACTCTCTAGATGCCTCCTCCTCTGACGTCTCAGCCAGCTGCGGCTTTGATGACTCTGAAGTAGCCATGAGTGACTATGAAAGCGTGGAAGAACTCAACCTAGAAAATGTTCACATTCCATTTGTGGAGACCCAGCATCAGACACAAGTGTAAAGGAAGCTCCCTTATTCTTTTTCCTCCTCTTCTTCTACTTTTTTTTTTTTTTTTCGGTCATTTGGTTAATAGTATAAATATTGAGAAGAAATTTTGCTGAAGGTGTATCTATATATATTGGGCAAGGCAAAAATACAATATAACCCATTACGAACTTGTTCAGAAATGATACTGTATGTGCAGACACAAAGAGACCAATTGTGTTAAGCATTATACATCACAAAATTTTTACAGACAATCTGGAGACTATGTACCTTCTATTTATTACCAAGAGTAAAACTCAGCTTTTGAGGCAGGACAAAACAATATTTGCTAAATAATTTCTTTCTCACCCACAAAGTTGGATTTTTTTGTTTTTTTTAGTATTGTATTATTAAAAGTGTTACAGTGTTATGATCTCCCCACAGTATTAAGGAACTTGGTATGGATCATTCCAAGATGCACTGTGGCATGAAATTTTATGTCAGCGAAAGAGTGAAAGGAATTGATTGCCAAGGCTGCTGTGTACAACACATCAGATGGTTGAAAAAATGTACAAATTGACCTATCAAAGACAAGTGACCTGTTATTTGTCCATAAATACTTATCTATACTTTTGTTTGTTACATAGCATTTCATTCTACTTTGTGTGCACATCGAGCAACGTATGTACAGCGTGTATTTACTCCAAACTGGCCTACTTCAGTTGCCATTTCTTAAAACCTAGTGTCAGCTGCATGTGCATAACTTCAACTGAGAACTTCTAGAAATGTTGGAGTTTGGCTCGGTAGGGGCCCAGTGTTGCCCCAGCTGCATATGCAGAGCATCCCCTGACTTCTGTATGCTATGTGAGCACGTACTGGAAAACACCAGGAAACCTACCTACAAAGTGTTGCTGGTTTTTTTGACATTCCTTGCTTGGGCAATCGCCTCTTTAACAGCAGTCAGCAGACTACAGCTATTGCAATAAAATTAGTTGCAACTAACTTGCGTACAACACTGCTGTAATGTCAAATCATTAGCTTAACGTCATTTGGCAAATGTCTATCCTTAGAATTTACGGATGAGTTCTCAGCTGCTGTAAAGAGATTCAGTCATTGGAACTGCACGGTTGGGCTGTGGCCAAAGATCTGGCCCTATATTTTCCTCTGGATGTGTGATTTCGTAGGATTTTAGGACTTCCAAAGGTTGTTTGCAGTAAATCGATTGGAGTAAATGGCCTTTCACATTGGTTTGGACTGAGAAGTGCAATATGGAAATAGGGGATTTTCAGTCAATATATTAAAGCAAAATGTACATACCTGTTGCTTGGTGTTATGAAAATGTTTTACCACTGCATTTTACAGCATCTGTATACCTCTACAGTGAATGTGAGTCTATAGTCTTCATTACTGCTGGAGTTTCATCCATTCCTTCCATGGCCTAATTCAGTCATTCTGCAAAGCTGCTGAATACATAAATCATTGTTATAGATTAACAGATTCATTAATAGGTTTCTTTTTCTGCTTTCTATGTCCTGTCTCTTGGTCAAATGTCTTAACTGGATAGTTTCAGCATGCTCTTGACTGGGTTTTTTGGTTGAGTTTCACCCAAAATTAAATAGTGGGCCATTTCTTGACATACAGGAAGTGTTTATTCAGAAATTGCCCCCAACACAAAGAAATTATTACTAGAATGTAATTTTAATAATTCCAGCTTGTAACACTTTTAATAAAACAACATTTCTAAAATTCTTGGACTAGGTACAATATGTTGCTGCTTCCCTCCAGTAGCTCATATAGCTGTGAAAGATTGGTGTGGGTATTTTCTTTGGGATCATGCAGCAATTCTTCACTAGAAAACAGCTCATTATACAGGTACATGAATAAATTGAGTGAACTTCTGGAAAGAATGTACTGCACATACAAGTATTATCAAGTACTTGTCTGCAAATAGTTCCTGTCCATTGAATTTATGAATGTCACTTGTCTTCTCAAAGTAAACATGCTTCTGTAATGGTGATATATTCTGAATGTGCTCATGGTACATTTCAACCCCTTTTCCCTGCTACTATCCATGTGTTTTCAAGAATTAAAAAAAAAAGGAAATTTGTATCACGATTGCAAGGAACTGAGGGATTTGCCAGTAAGCCATGAAATGGTTCAGCAAGCCTGGAGACACAGATCAAGGATGACTTGCATTGTTCATGAAGTCTATGTTGTAGGAAAGCATATGTGATTAGATTGATGTCTCTTCAAGAGTAGGAACATCTGAGTTTGAAAAACAAAGCTGCAAATTGAGCTGCACTTTTAAAGCTGGTATTACTTTCTGAAAATGTAATGCTCTTTTAGCATCGAGCTGTGGTTTCCATGAGGTTTGCTCCTACTCAGTTTTGGTGTGAGACATTTTTATCCATCATGCAATTAGTTCTGTTCGAGCCCCCATATAGTTAAGAAATGTTCTTGTTATCTGTTTTCCGTAGTGAAAATCCTTGAGTAAGCCTGAGACACCAATATCAAAACTTTACTGGGACATATCAAAAGTGTCACAAGGGAGAACACCATGGGAGCCTAGCAATTGCCATATAAAGAAAAAAATCAATGTTTCTTTATTAAGCTTGTTGCCTCAGTAGTAGCTTGTTGATAGTGAGTTTTACTAGTAAAATACTCATCAATACAATGTATAGTATTTTTTCTGTTTTGCTGTTGTTGCCATTTCATTTCACTGAACGCCTGATTATTAAAGTGCTGTTGGGAAGGTGCCAAGGATCGCACATTCAGCCTTCTCTGTCACAGTTATGATTTCTATACCTCAGTATCTCCTCCCCTCCAAATTGAATAGGCCTAATCCATGTTCAAACAGATGCTTCTTTCTGAATATTGGTACTTCTGTGGCCTTTCTGGTTCTGTTCTGGCTCCTTTTGATAATGATAAGAACCAAATGCAAATTTCAAGGTGAAATACCTCTTAGGGAGCAAGATTTTCATATTAACATCACTCTTGTTAATCCAAACCATTTTATTTTCTTTTTAATTACTACTCTACATGGACAAACTGTAATCTTCTAACCTGGAACATAACACTTAGTGTTGATATAATTCCATCCTATATATATTTCTTTTTCTGCCATATGGTGATTTTTATATTCCTGCTGCTGTCATTGCCAGGTCCCTGGTTCTGTTAGAGCTTCCCTTCACATCTCTGTTTATCCTGTGTGTCGGTATTTCAATTCACATTCCTGTAGATGGCTCCACTAAACAGTATTTTCTGTTTGAATCATTTGTAGGAGAGGTTTCATAGACTTAATAAAGTACTTTTGAGTATCAGTGGATTATAACTCCTTGGATGAGAACAGACTTTGCTTTTTGTAAAGGAACAACAAAAGAAATAAGCAGCTTGTTGCAATGCAAATATACGCTTGTATCAGAAATCACTGACTTTGCCAGGGGTGTATGAGTATAAGGGTGCTTGTTTTCTGTGTTTCAATCAGATTGAGAATGTCATGAACACTGACAGCCGTTTTGATAACTCTGGCAATAGAAAGAGCCTTAAAATGACCAACAATGTAGTTTATGCTGCCAATACCACATTAAGTGGCCTTGTGCAAAAGAAAAAAAATAGGCTTATGTACCTTTCTTAAATAGGTTAATTGCTTTGCCTTTGTATTATAAACATCATATGAAAAAAAAAAAGGAAAAAAAACCCAAACCGCAAAACTGTAGATACGGGATGTGTTTGCTGTCCTCAGTCAGTATCTTATAGCAGGGTAAAGGGCCAAAGGGGACACCAAGAAGCTGCAGAATCTCTTTTCTCCCATGGGGCCAAAGGGACAACACCACTAGAAGACTACCATAAAGTTACTTTCTTTAGGTAGGACCTTTCTGTAGGATACAGAGTATGAAGGCAACCAGGAGAATATCGCAATGCAGAGATTCATTACAGTACTGTGGTTTCCAGGCTATCCAGCTATTTTCCGAAAGCTCGGTGGTGTCTTTGATCCTGAATTATCCTGTGGGTTTCTTTAACCTATAGTTTCAGTAAAAGTTTAGAAAGAGTCAGAGGCTTCTCACTGCCACTGTTTTCCTGAAGTCAGCAAGTTGTGTGTTTCATCTCTCAAGCAGGGTCTCCCCCTCTGTATGTCCCACAGACAAGTTAAATTTTGGTCTTCAGAATTTTTTTCTCCCCTTCTCCAAATTCTCTAGTGTAGCCTGAAGTAGTGCTAGCTGTGATGTATTGGTACAGTGAAAAAATGCATGCTAATCAAATACTGATTAAAAGGCAGGCAGCAGCCTGATGTCTCTGCAAGCCAGGCAGGTGGTAAACCTTGAGAATATGACATAAAAATTGTTGCTTTTTTCTCAATATAAACTCCGTTGTAAAGAGAAATGTGGGCTGGACAGGACAAATGGTTAAGAACACAGCCTTACTGCTCACTGAGCTCCTGCTTGAAAAACCTAAAAGGATGCTGTAGTGTATCCTCATAGCTGATAATAATTGCAGTCATGGAAGAGAGTGTTGAAGGTGCCCTGGACCAGTGCTGCTAAGCTTCATATAAAAAGTTAGCATCCTTAATAATGGAGAAAACCAGCTACTTCAAACCAGTAGAGAAAGTACATCTGTGCTTTGTCGGTATTTTTTGGAACTATTCACTGAGTAATAATGGATGTTTCATAGGTTTCCAATGAGAGAGCTACATCTTCAGGTTCATTCTCTGATGGTTTACCATCCTTTACCATGCAGTAAAACTGTGCTTTTTGCCTGTTTGCGTCTCTGTTCCTCTCAATACACTGAACTGTGATTGGAGCCTCAGAAATTTAAACTATTGCCCATTATCCATGGATTTTAGCCTGTGTCTCATGAACTTGACATTTAACATCTCCATTATCAGAAAGGCCATTCAGTTAGTAAATTAGCTGCATCATCCAATGGACGAGCGGATGGGGAGGAAATGAAATTAAATTCATTTCTTTATGTAATAATGAAAAGCAATAATTGCAAATATGTCGTATTACACAAAGGCCATAAGTAATCTTTACCAGTGTTAAGAGTGCACTTGAACTGTATTATGGAAAGAGATTGGAGCCCTCAGAACTGTAGCATTCTTCTGTCATAGGAATACCTGAATTGCTATTATTCAACAATGCAACGAGCCCATACTGCCGCTTTTCAGGAGGTGACAAAGAAGTTTAGGAATGAAAGCAGTTCTCTTTAAAGCACTGTATCGGAAAAGATTGTCTTGTAAATTTTACCTGTCACAAGCAGGCTGGTTTGTAAAAGATGTATGTTTTGGTGTTTAAAAAGAAGTTTATAAAATAATGTATATAATGGTTTCAAATTACCAGGCTTTTGTAGATATTTGGTGCCAATCAGGTTGCTTTAATTTTTTTTGTTTGTTTGTTTGTTTGTTTGTTTGTTTGATATAATTCTAAAGAGTCATCAAAGTTGGTTTAAACTTTTAAGGTAACAGCAAAAAAAAACAAAGAAGTTTTAGATCTGAAAACTTTTTAATCATTTCAAAATGTACTGTAACTTTCCTTTGGGTTCAGCTCTTTTTGTTTAACTTTTTTCTGGTTTTAAGATGATGTTTTTTATTGACTTTTTTTAAATGAATGTGTTTTGCACAAAAAACTAGAGATACGATTTTTATGCCATTTCAAGTAGGTATTAAGAGATGTCATTTCTCCAATGACAACAAATTCAACCTTATGCAAAAGGGAAGGTTTATCACTTTGAGTGGGTATAGTCCTTCATCTGAAAACTAATTGTTCCTTCATAATGGATGTTGGCAGTATTGTCTTGTGTTTTTTTGCTATAAAAACAAAACAACAACAACAACAACAACAAAAGTGTACAGGTTTGTAACTGCCAAAATTTGCTAAAGTTGATGGTTAAAACAAGTTTTCCAAGTAAACAAAAAGAAAAGCCCAGCTGTGTGGACTATTTCTTGATTTTTCTCCTACTTTCAAAGGAGGGAACAACATAAGGCACATCAGTTCTGTGAGAAATTTAGCGTTTCATTGCCTCCCTGTGTACAGGATTGCAGAAAATGCTACTTTTTTGGACTCTTCAAATAAATTTCATTATTACATGGCAATTCCTCCATAGGAGCCCCTACTCACACTGCGTAGCTCTCTTGCCAGGAGTTTCTTAGCTGGTGTGTGTACCCTAAGGCTCTTGCCTAATTAAATCCACATCCTCAAGTGATGTAGAAGGTGTCATTGCATCATGTTGCCATCTAGATTGCCATCTAGACCATGAGCTGAGACAACTTCAGGGGACAATCCAGCTGTCCTGTATTTGCAGGGTACAAGAGACAGAGTGTGTAAAGCAGCAGCCCACTCTGCAGTGCGGCAGGACAGATTTGCCTCCTGCCATGTGCCTCTCTGTCCTCCAGCATTCTGGCACTGGCAGCTGGGACCAGATAGGACAAATTCAAGTGGGAATTTTGGGGTCAGTAAGCACTGCTCGTGCAAAGTGCTGTCATTGTGCTGGCACAATACTCAGTCTGCTCAGGGGGTTGCATTCAGGGATACCCTGTTTACTTCTTCATCGCATCTGTTCAACTCCACATCCCAAGCTTCCCCAGCTGAGCAGCACTGAAGCATGGCTAGCCAAGCTGCAATGTACGAAGAAGGGGAGGTGTTCATTCCAGAGCTCTTTGAACACACTGCACATCGCGTGCTGCTGTGGAGGAGGGATGCTGCCTGCAGCATGGTATCCCATTAAATCATGTAGGAGTCAGAGCAGTGTTTCAACCAGGACCATCAGCTGAGGCACAAATACCCTTTCTCAACATTCTAAAAACAGAATTTTAAACTATGGAAAGACAAATTACCAAGTCAACATTAGAAGTCTCTTTTCCCTCAGGAATACCAAGGATTTTTTTCCTCTAATGGATGAGCCCCTTACATTAGCCTCTTTCCTGTTTAATCTTCTATTTCTTTATTCCCTGCTTGCAGAAACACTCTTCTTTTCCCCCCTTCCCACTAGATTTTGACACAATCTCAGGGAAATGCTTGTGGCAACAGAAGTAGCACAACAGTTCAGTGAGGTTCACTGTTACAATGAGATAGAGCAGAGCATTATACAGGAAGCGAGACTAGTTCAGAGAACATTCAAGGCTAAATTACATTAAATTCTTACCTCTTTTAATGTCCAAAGCTGAAGTTACAGAATGACATCAGTATTTTAGGATGGAAAAGATAAGAATCAAGATGTCAAACAGGTCAAAATGCACATAACTGTCTTGTCAAAAGGAAATCACACCACCACGGTTTGTCCCCTTAACTTGGGCCAAAAATAAATTATTTCTTCCTTCTATGTGCTGTAGTACCAGGTTGTGTAAACTTACAGTGTATCCAGTCCAACATGGTGGAACTGCCTCCCCCTAGTAACACTGCAGGTCTGCCAGTGCATGAAGTCACACAGCAGCAGAAGCCATTGTGGTCTGTGGAGGTGACATCGAATAAGGAAAAATGAAAAGGAGCAGACATTAAAACAACAGCTGTAGTGACTTCAGTGGACTGGGCGTTTTTCAGACAGAAGCTTTTACTTTATTTCCACAGAAACATCCGTAATGCAAAACAATGTGAAAATCTGAGTTAGGTGGTACTTTTTTGCGTTTCCAGCCCGCCAGAGAAGTTTGGAGGGCTCCTGCAGTATCCTAGGGATCAGTCATCTGGACATGAAGAGAAGGGGAGAGTCCTTCCTATCTGCAAACTCACTGAACATCTCCCTTTCCAGATCAAATATATACCTTTCCCTGCTGGTAACACCTTTCTTGCTTCCAATTTTCATCCTGCCTGCCCCAGCTCCTATCATGCAATGGAGGGAGGGATGGGGGAATCAGAGCAATGGCAGTGACTTTCTCTGAAGTTCAAAGAAAGCAATTTAGAAATGCCCTACCTCTTCTCAGCCAGCAGTCACACCACAAGGAAGAAAGCATTTTCCAGAAGGCATGTCAGCCTTCTGAAGGAAAGGCTCCTGGATGCAGAAAAAAACATGCATGGTTTCATAGGATAGGAGGTGAGGAAAATGGAACATCAAGTTCTTCTGTTAGTTTAACTCTTTCAGATATGTGTTCTCCCCAGAAATACCAAGGGTCTTTCTGCACATGTGTTTAACTGCTATCTCCAGTTAAACTTGCTTTTCCAGGGTTCCAGAGGTTACTTAGATTTCTTCCTTCCAGCACATGAAGCCCTCATGCTCCTGGTAGAGGAGAGGCCATCTAGCAAGGCTTCTCACAGGACTCAATGAGGCAGACACATAAAGATGGTGCAACCAGCCCTGGCAGGAGAAACCCTACTGTGTCCCCAGGGCCATGACCATGTTGCTTATAGGTGAGGTATGGTCACAGGTGATCAAACACAAGCCAGTTAATTCACAGGTATGTGAATTTTAAGTCCACTGACAGTTTAATATGACTTTTAGCTTCCAGCATCTCTGGAATATCTTTCTACAGCACACCTAATCTGAGCTCCCACTAGAGCCAATGTACAGCCATAGGGACCTCCCATGGGAAATGTACTTTACAAGCTAGGCGTAAATCCACTGTGCTCTGTGGACACAGCAACTCTGAAGCTATTGCCCAGTGAAAAAAGAAACTACAAAGAAACAGCTGCACAGAAGCTAATTCCAACTGTCCCACTTGGCTATTTCTTGGCTTGCTCAACGTGTCATGAATTGCTCTCAGGGGGAAAATGCTGCTGTAATCTGGCCAAGCAGAGAAAGCAGCTCCCTGGTTTGACCTACTGAACAGTTATGTGAGAGAGTTTGCAAAGCCACTTATATGGCATATAAAAAACTGTGAAGAGAAACTTTTTTTTTAGTCACTTTAAGGGATTTATTTTCTTTAAAATAACATAAAAAAAATAAAATGTATTAATTACTCTTAACACCATTTACAAGGTGATCATATCTTTACAAAACATCTGAGGATTCACAAGTTGGAGGACATAGCAAACCAGGACCCTTTGTGAAGGGTAACTTTTTTTCCATACAAGTGAAGTAATTTATCTCAGACAAGTGAACATTCAGCTCATAGTTCTATAAGTTGGAGGAACTGTGAGTTATTATTGTTTCAGCAAACTTAACTTAGAAATAGTGTAGTAGATAATCTTGAATAAACACTGTAAGTGTGATGGTAGGAGCTTGATCTATGTCTGAGAAGCAATCTTTGGCTGCATGAGCCTGGAAATATGAAATGAGAGTAGGTAGATGATCTTTCCAGTTTCATTAATACTTTTTTAAATCCTCACAGTTCAAAAAGGAATTCTGAGGTTCTGCAAAGAATTCAGAAAAGCTGCAAGACTGATTTGAGAGTTGGGATCCAAATTTTACAGTGGGAAAATACAATTCTAGGAGCTCTATTTATTTAGTAATTAAAAGATGGTTAAAAAATACTACAGAAAACAGAATTTTGTCTATTTCAGACTACATCTGTAGTAAGGCAGGGAATTATCTTACTTAGAGTTGATTAATCAAATTACTCTAGAAATTACTCAGAACTTGGATTAAGTGTCCATAACTGGATGTCTTTAGATCACTCTGATCTTAAACAAGTCTTCATCTGTCTCTATAAAAGATAAACTTCCATTAAGATGAAAGTTACAAAACAGACAGTACACCCAAGAAAGATTTTGGTCTGTGGTAAACAAAAAGCCACACAATGTGGTCAAAATTGATCTCCTTTATTACTAAAAGAAATACTCATTCACGTAGAGAGGAAGTGAAAAGTCTTTGAGATACAAAATTCCCTTTCATGCTGAGCAGGTCTGGTTTGGAGAACACCCCCCAGACTGTGTGTGCCGTGTGAACACCACTGCAGCACTCCTGCCCTGCTCAGCCAAGATCGTAACCATTGAGGGAGAGGGGGATGATTTGTGAGCACTAAGTTATCACTTGCAGTATTTCTTTCTTCTTTCACTACCCACTTTTTTTATTTCTTAAATCATATTTTTAATCCAGGGACATTTCATTATATTGACTGCAAGACTGAAAGCATGAGACTTCATTACTCCAAAACATTTTCTGGGGGGATTTAGCATTTGCAAAGGAATTACTCATCATGAAATCTGTAGGAAGAAAGAAATTCTCCAAATTACCAAGGAAGGTGTTTTTTCTTCGTTTTTTTTCTTTTTCTTTCTTTTTTAACCTTTTTCTTGTTTCCTCTGGTTTCTTGAGCCAGAGATGTTTTTGACATTAGATCACTGCTTTGATGTGGTTTCTTCACAGGAGACTAATTTTAGGGGGCAATGTAGTTTATCATGTGGAGAAGAATTACTCATTGCTTACAAGAACTAAGGAAAAGAGAAGAACTTCAAATTGTCAAAAGCACTCACTGGAAGATCTAGCTTCTAACACTGTAGACAGCAAAAAGGTCTCTGGCATGTTCCCATACACAGATGAGGAAGGATAATGGCTACACTCTTGGCAACACAGAACACAACAGTGCAAGGGCTTTCATCTAGATCCTCAAATTAGAATATGTGTCACAGTGATACAACAGTGACATCCATTTGTTATAGGGAAAAGTGTTGTGTCAAGTGTTTCTGCTGCATCCTGCAAAACTATTATGCTACCTGCTGTGTAAGTGCTCACAAAGACACCGCTACAGTCTAATGGGCCTCAGTAGCAGAAGCCAGTTACCAAGCACAGGGATGAATCAAGTTAAATACCTATGTTTGGCTGCATTTCAGGATTATGACCTCTTGAAAAACTTAGTGTTAATACAGGTTTTTAGGATTTGGAAGAAGATCAGCTATCCATTTAACGTGTACATGTTGATAAGCACTCAAAGGCTTGCAGATGGAGAGTTACCCATCCTGGTTCCATGATGGTCCTGAGAAACTTAATAAAATCCAAGCTGTATATATTATGTTATGGCACTATAATTGACTATAACCAAGTCAGAATCCCTTAATAAGTTAGCTTATCTCAGCTGACCTTTTATCTGTCTTCCAGCACATCATCAATACCCTTTCCAGTTGTGAAGTAATGAACAATAATTTAAAACTCTTCTGTAGTGTAGTGTAGTCAAGTACTTAGTGTGTGACAGGCAACACTGAAATAATATACATGGACTTACTCACCTCAAACTTACTCAGTCCAAACAGTATCTCCCATGAAATGCTGTTCTTTTGTTTAGCTGCCTCAGTGGCAATAAAAAGCATCCTTCTCCCTGCTGATTTAGGGTCCTTCTGAATTCTCCTCCACATCATAGAATCATATCTAAGGCTGAAGATGGAGAAACTGTACTCCTATACCTTCTTTCTTTATTTGACAGGAAAGATGCAAATTATGGAGCTATCAAATATTCCTGCCCTACTACCTTGAGCACAGAGCAAACAGGCAAACAGCAAGTCCCCACCAGCTAGGGAAGCAGCAAGGTAAAAGCTGTCAGTTCTGTGCAGCACTAAGGCATGTTGTTTTTCTCTATGTTCTTGTTTCTTTTTTTCCTGAAAGGCTGGACCTTGCATCAGTCCCTACTTGAATTCTTGGCCTCTTTCTAACCTTTGTTTTCCTGATTGCATGAAGGAGCAAATGACTATATAAACAAAGTAGGATGGGACAGAGGGAAAGACTAGCCCAGGGAAAACACATTGAGGATGTGTATGAAAGGGTAATTTTAACAAAGCAAGGAGGAAGCAGTAGTCAACTTGATGGAGCTGTTTTCTCTGCAGTATTTTGGCTGACTGGAGATTCTGGCCATGACCTGGATGAGTCATAGCAGTGGGGGCTGCTATGTACAAACCAGGGTAGTGATGGTGGCATTGATGTAGGCCCAATGCACAAATGCAAGGTGGCTCACCAGCCAACTGCCTGTATATGACCTTCTCCATGCAGCTCCTCCCTAACAAACAGCCTCTGCACCACCACCTACTGTTGTGTTGTTTCTATTTCTCACACCAAGGGAGTTCTTCTTGTCTTCAGACTGGGCTCGTGGTGTAAATTACAGCATGGCTTTCTGTCAGGGCAGGATCCCAAGACACCCGCTTTTGCCTACCAACTATTTTCAAAGCTAAGCTACTTTGATCATCTAGGCACAGAGAGGGGAAAATTGCCTGGCAGCCGCCACTCTGGACACGATAAGATGATGCTGTCAGGAGCTAGCGTGCCTGTGGTGGCTGTGATAAGTGGAGGCATCCCTCCTCCACGTGCTCTTTCTGCCTGAGGACATCACATGGTTTGTTATTCCAGACATACATGTTGCATCCCTTCCTAAAGCACAGGGTGGCAATGCCTGCGTCCAGCGAATGTAGTTCAAGCAAAAGCTAGCTGACTCTGCAGTGGGGCTGATTATGAAACTACCGCTAGACATACAGCTGCTTTTCATCTTTTGCCCTCCCCCAGTTCCTGACTGTAACATAAAAACTTTATTCCTCAAATAGTTTAGTTTAGGGTTTGTTTAGCTTTCTCCAAAAGTGGATTAGAATGGCTAAAATGCTCTCCTGTGTGCACAGAAACTACCCTGAAGTGCAACGTGAGCGGTAAATACATGGCATTTCAAAATGTAACCTGTGAATTAGGCGAGAATGCAATTGACTGGCACTTCAGAGAAAAGAAGCAAGGTGAGAACGTTTGCATATGGCTACCACAGAAATGCAGGACATCGGCTGCCAGACCAGTGTGGGATTCATAGCCATATCAGTAGTAATTTCCTAAAAACCTATGAACATTTTAACTACTTGGGCTTTGGATTTTCCCTTGGTTAAAATGGACAACTTGTGAGATCGCTTATTACTGATAATCTTCCTCATGTCCATCTTTGGATTTCCAGAGTTTTATGATGAAAAAGGTATGAATATTTTTGGGGTGGTGGTGGGGAAATTTATGTGAAACAGCAAATATAATGTAATCTTTATTGGAAGGAGAAATTTCTGGTAAGTAGACAAATACTGCTGAAAGGAATAGAAATTCTGATGACAGATGCTGATCACAAAGAAAACCTCATTTATTATCTTGACGTGTCATTTTGGTACTCTTAGCATCTTTAATCATTATTAATCAGGAACAAGAATCCAAAATAACTGAACAGCTGCTTGGTTCTGTTTTTCTTGGTATGAAAAGGAAATCTTTTCTTTTACTCAAACTCCCTAGATAAATACTTTCTTTCATAGGTTTTATTTCATTCTAATCCTCCTGCTGTATATGTGAAAGCAATTGTGTGTATAAATACACAGAGCAGCTGTAGCCATATTGGATAATGGGCCTGTAATTACGTCTCTGATTTAAAGCCTAATAGTTTATTCCACAACTGTTGTGATGCATTTTTATTAATATTGCAATAATTTTGCTGCCCTTTTGCTAAGTTACGTACCATTGTCGCCCAAAATAAATTGAGTACTTGCAGTACAAGGGATAATTAGAATTTAGCTCACTATGGAAATATTTAACTGTCAGTGAACCAAATCAATCTATTTACAACAGGAATTTAGGAACTGGGTTATGCTCAAAGTCTGTGGATAAACTGGGGAAAAATTCCAGTGCTGACAAATATGTTACTATTCACCATTCTACACTCAGAATAAAAAACAAAACAAAACAAAACAACAAGCTTTCAGGTTTGGTTTTTTTTTTTCCGCTTGTGAAAAAACATAACCTCTTGTTTTAACACTAAAAATGCTGGGGTAATAAATAAATAAATAAAATAAGAGACTGAAGTAGGGGAGTAAGACTTGAATCCATTTAGGGATTGTATTGCCTGGAGGTTTTTTTGCCATTGTGTGTAAGACCATAGAAAAAGCTCAAGTAAAAATAGCTCAGGTAAAAAGTCCATCTGGACTCAGAAGCTATGTGAGGACTTAGAACACTTACGGAAACCCCAGTGCATGGAGCCTTACTTCCACTTCTGAAGTCCACACAAGGCTAATACACAGAGATCTCTGGCTACTGTGGCCAGACTATTGGTGTCTCCAAAAAGACATAACCCTTGTCCAGCAAAAGCAATAATTCTTGGAGGCAGGGGAGTATGGTGGAGGCAGGAGAGAAGAAAAACCCTCAGTGGCAACAAGTGGGTGCCAATGGAAGGACAACAACAGGATGAGCATGTCTGACAGTTGCCACTAGTAGTTTCAGCCTTCAACTATGTTCATCACAGATGCCCTTAGCCTGGATGTGGATTGTGCATTTGGTAACCCTCAATAGGGCTACAGGTTTTTCCCGGTATTATCTCTACAGAAGCAACACTGCTGTATGAATACTGGTGTCACTTTGTTTTGCCTCTGACACATCTAGTCAATCGCTTTATCCTCCTGGGTTAAATTCTTCCATCACAGGAACATTCAAACTGAAAGTCTGGAAGAACTTAGCTTTTGCTTCTTGGCATAATATAAACAAAGGAATAAGAGGAACATGGATTACAACTGAAGTTCCTTTCTGCCACTTTATTGAAAGCATGCAAACGGAATCATGAGGTAGAACTACTCATTTAATTGGAGCTATAAAATAATTTAGGTTTCTTGAAGTGATTTCTCACGGTCTCAGGGCAAGTGAAATTCTACCGGTGAGCCAGGAATGTCCCATTGTGATGTCTGAATTTCCTAGGATTTCCCCAAGAGTTCTAACAGATACAAATTTGCTGCATTTCTAACTGATAAGCTTATTGCTTTAGTTAATAACAATACCAGGGGAATGGAAGGCAGCAATTGTGGCAAATTTTATAGATAGCTCCAGGTTAACCAGTAAGGCTGACCACTGCACTAAGAAAATATCTGGAACCTATGATGGAGAATAGAATTAGAGGAGAGTTATCACTGATTCAGCTGACAGAAATAATCTCTTGCACATCTACTTGAGTTCTCTGAAGGTCAATGAGTGTGCCTAGGGTCTCCAAAGCACTTCCATTATGGACCTGAAAGAAAAGATAACCAAAGAAATTAAGCTTATGTGCAAAGACAGAGATCCCTTTGTGGGAAAATCTGTTTACAACATCAGAAATAAAAGTTGAGAAGAGGTGCTAAATTTTTACTATCACAGAAATGTTACAAAAATAATTTCAAAAGGATCTGTGCTAGAATATGGGAAGTTCACCATATTCATAAATCCATCACAAAAGTGATCACAGAATCACACAAACACAGAATTATTGAGACTGGAAAAGACCTCTGAGATCATCAAGTCCAGCCTATGACCTATCACTACCACCTTGGTTAGACCATGGCTCTAAGTGCCACATCCAGCCTTTCCTTAAACACCTCCACAGATGGTGACTCCACCACTTCCGTGGGCAGTGTATTCTGATGTCTGATCACCCCCTCTGTCAGGAAGTGCTTCCTGATACCCAACCAAAACCTCCACTGGCACAGCTTCAGGCTATGCCCTCTCACCCTGTCACTAGTTTCCTGGGAGAAGAGCCCGAGCTCCACCTCACTACAACCTCCCTTCAGGTAGTTGTAGAGAGAGACAAGGTCCCTCCCTAAGTCTCCTCCAGGCTCAACAGCCCCAGCTCCTTCAGCCTCTCCTCATAAGACTTTCCCTCTAGTCCCTTCCCCAGCCTCGTTGCTCTCCTCTGGACCTGCTCCACCACCTCAATATCCTTCTTGAAGTGAGGGGCCCAGAACTGTGCACAGTACTGGAGGTGAGGCCTCACCAGTGCTGAGTACAGGGGGACAATCACATCCCTATTCTTGCTGGCCACACTATTCCTGATACAGGCCAGGATGCCACTGGGCTTCCAGGCCACTTGGACACACTTCTGGCTCATGTTCAACTGGTTGTCAACCAGCACTCCCAGCTCCCTCTTTGCCAGGCTGCTCTCCAGCCACTCCTCCCCCAGTCTGTAGCACTGCATGAGGTTATTGTGGCCAAAGTGTAGAATCCTGCACTTGGTCTTGTTGAATTTCATACCATTGGCCTCAGCCCATCGACTGTGATGTACCAAAGTGTGTAAATAAAACAAAATTATTCAGTATAGTTAAAATTAAAGCTGACTGCATGACAAAATGTCATATGAAATTTTATGCTGATAAATACTGAACATTATAAAAATTAGCTCTAACTATGTTTGTAGTGGGTTCTAATGATGTATTTTTATTCAGAAAAGAAATCTAGAAGTCATTGTGAGCAGTCTAATGCTTAGAAGTTGTTAAAAACCAATTCTTATTAGAATTATTAGGAAAACTATTGAAAATGCAGGTAAAATTAGACTGCTATCTAAATCCATAAAGCACTCATCTTAAATTCTGTGTGCTTTTCTGGTATTGCATCTGACATAGGACATAACTGAACTGCAAGGAGATGAAGAAAAAGACAGTGACGGTGATATTCTACTGCATGGGAAGATAATGTATATCAATATTTCATCTTGGAAAGAAATAGCAAAATGTTCTATGATGAAGACCTATAAATACCTGAAACATTGAACATTTGAACAAAGGACATGCCCAGGGAACAATAATTTGCTGCTTTTCCTAATACAGAAGTTGAGGGATGCAATGAAATTGTTAAGCAATGATTTTGAAACAAACTGAATGCAGTAATTTTTTTACATGTAATTAGCTTGTGAAACCTTTTGCTTAAATAGTTACAGTCTGAAGCATAAATGGAGCTTAAAATAGGAACAGAATCATATTAAGTTTAAAAAGCAAATGTTTCATAGATACCTTGATGTCTAAATGAAATTGAATGAAAACTTTGCTTCAGGTATTTCCTACAAGACTTGCCCAGCCCTCTCCAACTGTAAGGATCACTACATGCTTGGAGTTACCCTATTTCTTACAGTGTTTCACTAGTCACCTTGTACTAGTCACCATTGTACACAGGACATACAGTTTGTTAATGTCATGCTGTGTTCTTACATTCATATTACATAATATGCTATGGAACACAAAACCCAGTGCTCCCTTATAAGGTGAGCTGTGAGAATTAACCTAATTTGTACCCATTTCCCCTCCAAAAATATCTGATTTTTTGGTTTAGCTAGTGATCTGACTTCAGGTAGCCTTCTGTCAGATGACATTTGTCTTACACAAGATTAATTACATTACTACAGCTGAAATTACAACTATATTTTTTAACCATGCTTTTTGAATTTGTAGCTATTACACTCAATGTTCAGATAAGCGTTTCAAGATTTTGAATAACTGTCTTGCTGATCAGTTCTGATCTGAATATTAGGCACTGAAAAACTGACTGTATTGACATTCATTTACATTAATTTCCATTGCTGGCTTCATCTGCCACCAAGTTCTTGGGAAAGGTTCATCTGAAGTTCAGATATTCTATACAGTACCTCGGTTCAACTGACCTCGGTGATATGCTACCAGAATAAATTATGGATTTCACCAATTAGATGGATTCAAACACAGCTGGCAGATCTTCCAGAGCTGATGAAACATCAGTTCATTGAGGAGTTTTGATATAAGCTGTATGCTTAGTACTTTTCAGTAGTAAATTCAGTATAAAAAAGTAATCATTTTTTACTGAATTTTTCCACATGGTTTTCTACCCATGCATCTCTCATTAGGATTCTCCACTACCCAGGACTGCTGACAATATGCCTTTTTATAAAATTTTTTACAGAGTTTTACCCTATTAAGTTTTCTGTATGCTGAATCTTACTGACATGACATGAGTCTACAACACCTTCTGTGAAACAGAGATGGTTCCCTCAGTGTGTGGAAAACCATATTTGCTGTAATATGTTTAAATGCAACAGTAATTTGGTCAGTACCAACAGGTTCAAATAATGTTAGCTAGGTTACAAAGAGACTCACATAAGTGTGTCTCAGCCTCTCACCTTCAAGTTGTGTGATACAACACGCTGGCAATGAGCATGGTTGAAAAGGACATGCACGTTGAAGAGCATGCTCAGTAGAGTTTTTCCCTATGGTCTCTAGTCGCTTTCAAACAAGTGATTGGCTCAGTTTCCTAAACTGGGTCTGTAATCAAAATTTTCTGTAAAAATTTGCCTAAGGTGGCTTAATATTGGGTTATCAGTTTCAAGTACATAAATAGAAAATCCTTGGGAGTGGGATTCATCTCATCTAAATTACCTCCAGTTCAAATACCTGACTGCAACCCTTTGGTTGAGGGTAAAAAAGGCAACAGACTTAGCTATTCAACAACTTTCATTTTTCTACTCCAATTTCAACTAATAAAATTCAATTTATAGGTCACCACCTCACCTACTGCATTATCCCAAGTGCAAAAATGTCCCAGCTAGTCCTGTCTTTGACAGTGAACATGTGCCAGATTGACATCATTCATCATCTGCTTGGAGGGGAACAGATGGTCTCACACACAATACATTGGACGAAAAAGATATGGCACAAACATGGCTTTCTGTTCCTGGGGCTCAAGACTCAGCAGTGCCTACAGTCCTGAAGAGTGTCACTGTTGATGATCTGCTATCACTGGGCAGCACAAGACAACTAACTCCATGGATCCTTACCCTACACAGTAGATTGGATGGAAAACATTGCACATAATGATATTTGTAAGTTGCAAAGTGGGATCCTTATCTTGAACATGACCTGGATGTACTATATATATCTACACACACTTATGCATATAAATATGCATGCACATCTGGATTTGGAATAGCATACACCTTTACAGAACAGTCTCTTTAAAAATCAATTGCAAATAAAGTTCACTGTCAAAAAAAACCCCAAGCTTAGTGGCTTGGTTTGCTACTAGATATCCTGAGCAGGTGAGTTGTACAGTCCCAGCAGCTATTTGCGTGGCTAGAAAAATGTGTGTGCATAATGTTCTTCAGGCTTTCTGAAGCTTGCTCTGAGGCTTGGTGTGGTTAGAAGGACTTTCAGCCCGTGCTGAGAGATGAGAAAATGAGACAAGGCATCCTTAAACACAGGCAGCCAAAATTATTACTTCTTTTAAAAACTGAAAACAGCATAATAGCTGCTTAAAACATGGTAAGAAACTTTAAAGATTTCTGCTTATGGATGAAAATCTTCTCTGCATTGATAGCTAAATATGTGTAAAAAGGCATATTAACACCCACAGTAAATGAATGGGAGAAATTGCACTTGCTTGTTAGCATTCCAGTCTGGAGGCGATGACTAAGAAATATTCATAATTCATAGCTGTGACTTCAAACCAGTGAATATTATGATTCTAGCCTTTACACTGAGAGTGGAAATCTCAGTTTCTGAGAACAGATTATATTTTTGCATGGAGTGGGAGCTTCATGCTTCATACGCAGCAAATGCTGCTTTAAACAAGAACCACAAACTGTTGACAACCAGATCTCAGGTGATAGTGTCAAACGTACACAGAGAAACACCTACAGATGACCATGTGTTTCCTAAATTGTGGGACTAAAGAGAATATTGCTAATACTAGCAAAATTATTTTTTTGACAAGTGCGACTTTAATTCACACAGAAATTACTGTTTACTCAGGGCTAATAACTATTAATTATACATTTCTTTTGTCATCAGCATGACATCTGGACATGAAGTATGAAAGAAAAAAAAAAAAAAAAGATCAGGCTCTGGGAGGAGGAAGTAAGTCACCTTTCTGGCTGCTCTGAAAATTGTTCTACTCCAGAGAACCTCAGCATGGCACCATGGAGTTACAGTCATACTCTTACACTGAACAGCCCAGGCACAGGGACAGAACAGGCCACAGACTTTTTTCAACAGATTACATGGATGGAGCTGCACTTCACTAAGGTCATGTCGTGTCACACATGCTCAGGAATAAAGAACTGTCGCTAGCCCATTTTATTTACTGGAATAGACATGCAAATCCTCCTACAGAGCAGCGTAGGAAGGATGGTGTGCTGAGAGGAGGTAGATCTGGGGCTTACGCAAGCTGGATTTCATTGTCTGTTCATATTTATTTGATCAATTCATTTTCATTAAAACTGGGACAGTACTTCGCAGCTTTTTGTGATGATGAAATAATTTCTTGACTCTCAGACTTTCACATACTATGTAGATACATCTAAACAAGCCTAAATTTCTCTTTGGCATGGATTCTACCTAAGAGGAAGCATGAGCTTCTTTTGTTTTCCTGGTGCTGAAAAAGTACACTGAGTACCTAATCTCACTGTTAAAAAGGAAAAATATTATAAATCCTGTCCACCTGCTTTCCGCTTTTAGCAATACTTGTTTCATCTGCTGGGAAAATGACCCTTAACCTTCATGTGGAAATGTGCAAAGAAAACGCATAGAATTTATAAATCTAGGTAGACATAAGCCCATTTCCCCACCACATCTACCTTAGTGATTGAGAGGCATGATGTGAGAAATAGGAATCTGAGATGGTAAAAAATAAGTATTTCACAGCAAAAATGTTTGCAAGATATAAAATATTTTGTTTCTGGGTTGTTTGAGGAATTATTATGTTGACTTGGTTTCTTTTTGTTTTGTTTGCTTTGTTTTTTCAGAAAGAGAAAGTGGCACACTTAAAGCAACAAGCAGTGCCATGAGTAACCAAATCAATGAGATCGTTTCACCTACAGTTTTGTGTCTCAGGAGTGGACAATGTCTAAAATGGTAGTACTGAAGCCTTCCCTCTGTAGAGACATTTTTAGGGTGCCTCTTCTTTGCACAGCATCTTACCTTCAAAAATGTTATGAACATTCCCTATAATTTAGCTCTGTACCTCTCTGGCACACAGGTATTTGAAATTCAGCAAAAAAATTAAACAACATTATTGGATGCTGATGGACACTTGCATTCATACAAACACAGACAGAGAAAACTTATTTCTTTGGGAGTGGATGGAAAGGGAGTACATATGCTTTTCATATCCCCTTAACCCATTTGTTGACAAGAAAATTATAAAAGGGAACTGGAAGCTGGTTTTGGACTTAGGTACTGCTGGCATCTACCTTTGCTATTCCAGTACTGCATGTTTGTTTGGCCAAGCCCTGTACCTACTCACCACAGGGTCTCACATCTTATTAAACCCTATTTGTGACTTCTTCATCTTCTTCACTTTTAGTATGCAAAGAACTGAATGATATGAGTTGACTGTGCAGCTGCAGTGGTGTCTTTCCCAGTATCAACACATAAAATTTGATTTCAAATTAAAACCACTTTGAGCTTTAGATGAGTAAGTAGACACTTAAATCAGGACATAGAAAAAAAATGGTGATTTGAATATCATCCAATGGGTTAGTACTTTTTCCCATTGAGACTGAACTTCATTTCCATTAGTTCTCTGGTGAGAGATATTGCCTATTTTCTTTGCTTCAACCTTTTCTTATGCTGAATAAAACATTTTCTCATCTCAACCAAAATTTTTAAAGGAAAAAATTACAACTGGCCTAAACAATTGTATTTCATGATGACCTCATGAAAGTGACTCTTCTGAAAATTTCAATTCCACAGTAAAATGAATGTTGTTTATAGAGAACTGTTATGATAAACAAACAAAATGAATTGCAAACTCACAACTTTGTCTTATGTCTCATATATGTGATTGATAAAAGTGCCAAGTGCCTCCAGCCATGAAGGAAGAGAAGACATTAATATTAAACCTTAGGATTTGGGGTTTTTTTAAGCAAATTATTATTTAGGAAGCCAGTTGTCTATAATCTTACTTCAAGCTCTTCCTAAAAATGTGGGTTCATCACAGCAAAGAACAAACTTCTGATTTCTTTGTGCTCAAGAATAACACTTTTTTCTCTGGGAGGCCCCTTAAGTTCAAAATTAAAAAAAAAAAAAATTAGACGATGGATCAGGAAAGTGAAAAGACACAAAATATGAACTTTACCCAAGGGTGTCTGGCTATTACTACAAAAGGAGAGGGAATTTAGACTCTACAACTACCATATCAAGTCACTGTGCCATTGGTGGCTGGTGCAAGAAGACCAGTCCTCTGCATTCAGGTACAGTCCAATTTCAAGCATCTGCTCTGGCATATAAGTAGATGAGTCATAAATGCAGTGAGTATCTGGAAGCAGGGGTGCACTTCTTTGGTTTTTTTCTCCTGGTAGTACACTATATTCTAACATCTAAAGATGCTTAAGGAGTTTGTATCAGTGGATCCTGTTTACTTTAAAAATGAAACCAGAAACTTTCTTTTTCAAAATTCTTTACAAGAAGTTCATAAAGGATGTTTTTGAATTACCTCACCCTCCTTCTTTGATCAGAAACAGAAGAGCTTCAGCAATTGTTAATTTTTAAAAGAATATGGACCCCAAATCCAATATATTTTACAGAGACAGATGAAACACCAAATTGAAGTTGACAACTGTTAGGTTTATGCTTGTGCTTCTGCAGTTCTTACTAGAAGCGGAATGGAAGGTGTGCAGATATACATTATTCAGGTTTCAGACACAACAGGTGGCTTAACAGCTACTTGTTGACTGACAGATGTAAACTAGGAGTGTTACCGTATGGCAGTATATGTTCATGGCTGAACTGTACTATTTATATGCCATTCTCAAAGAACAATACTGTCACTACAAGCATCTCATTTCTTCTTTTCAGGGACACATGCACATCCATGTCATCCCCATCTCTCTGTAAGGAAATGACTAAGAGGAAAAAAACTTTGCTTTCAGAAAGCACTTAATGGAAGAATGTAGAATATGTGATGAAAGAAGACTCTTTCAACATGCCTTCAGATGTGTGTGTGAAATTAGAAACCAAATATATTGGGTGGGGATGACAGACAGGGAAGAAAGCAGAAAGGAGTGGGAAAGCATGATGAGAAAAGTAATTAAGTCAGTACAGGGATTTCTATTCTAGATATCATTAAAATGATGATTTGCACCAATTTGAACCACAGAATCACAGAATGTTAAGGGTTGGAAGGAACCTCGAAAGATCATCTAGTCCAACTCCCTGCCAGAGCAGGACCACCTAGATTAAGTCACACTGGAATGTGTCCAGGTGGGTTTTGAATGTCTGCAGAGAAGGAGACTCCACAACCTTCCTGAGCAGGCTGTTCCAGTGCTCTGCCACTCTCACTATGAAAAAGTTTCTCATTACATTTCCATGGAATTTTCTATGTTCCAGCTTGCACCCGTTTACCCCTTGTCCTATCATTGGACATACCAGAGAAGAGCCTGGCTCCATCCTCCTGACACTCACCCTTTACACATTTATAAACATTAATGAGGTCACCCCTCAGTCTCCTCTTCTCCAAGCTAAAGAGACCCAGCTCCCTCAGTCTTTCCTCATAAGGGAGATGCTCCATTCCCTTATTCATCTTTGTAGCTCTGCACTGGACGCTTTCGAGCAGTTCCCTGTCCTTATTGAACTGAGGTTCTCAGAACTGAACACAATATTCCAGATGAGGTCTCACCAGGGCAGAGTAGAGGGGGAGGAGAACCTCTCTTGACCTACTAACCACAGCCCTTCTAATACATCCCAGGATGCCATTTGCCTTCTTGGCCACGAGGGCACATTTTTGGCTCATGCTGTCCACCAGGACCCCCATGTCCCTTTCCTCTATTCTGCTTTCCAACCAGTCAGTCCTCAACCTATACTGGTACCTGGGGTTGTTCTTTCCCACACGCAAGACTCTACACTTGCCCTTGTTGTATTTTGTTTAATTTCTACCTGCCCAACTCTCCATCCTGTTTAGGTCACACTGGATGGCAGCACAGCCTTCTGGTGTGTCAGCCACTCCTCCCAGTTTTGTGTTGTCAGCAAACTTACTGATAGTTCACTCTGTTCCCTTATCCAGGTCATAAATGAATATATTGAATAGTACTGAAATAATGCAACTCTCCAAAGAATTTTTAATCTGCAGAAAAAAAAAATATACATGGAAATCTGTATTTCTAAAAATCATGATCATGAAATTACCATCACTATATTGCCGTAACTGGCAAAACTGATGGCAAGGTTGTAAAATTGTAGCACAAGATATGAATGAGACATTGAAAGGGAAGCTAAAATTCTAATTGCTCAGCAGTGGAAATTTGTGACCAAGGAATGATCTGTCTTGGAGGGCAAGAAGGCCCAACTGCGGAAGGAGTTAAACTGTCTGAAAGCAGGAAGGCCGGAGACAGAAGAACGCCTTGCAAAGGAGAGGTTTCCTTTGGTGATAAGAAACAGCCTTAGCATTTGCTTAAAGACATCCTGGAAGGGGAGGACTCAGGGTTCACCTTTAGGCAGCAGAACTGGCTTTGGTGGGTGAGTACAACACTAGACTGAGATGTCCCATACTAACAGTCACAAGTGCTGGTTTAAGTGTACGTAAAGAATTGTCTCATGATGCATCTTTGCAGACTCATTGTAGAATCACTTATGGCAGTTAAACTCTGTCCAATGCATTCTTCTTTTTTATATACATATTTAAGAACAAACATATATTTAATTTTTCTCAAGGGGTATCAAAGAATTTTCCAACAGCATGTAAGCTATAGGAAGTTAATTATGGAAGGTCACAAAGTACCCAGAAACTTTGACACAGGCATTAGTCCATGCAAGACTACTGAACACGCTCTCATCCAGATGCAGAGAAAAATTTGAGCTTTTAATAATTGGAGACATGATTCATCAGTAGCCTGGAGAAAGCTGAGAAATTGCTAAAATGTACAAACACAAGCAAGGAAACAACATAAGTTTGCATAAAAATATAAACAGAAAGCAAGGGAAGATGAACAACAGAAGATGGTGAAATCAAAGAAATAAAGTAAAAAAAAAAAAAAAAAAAAAAAAGGATAAAAGGTCTGCATATGAAGTCACATGCAATGCTGGTTATGTGTAAAGAATTGTTGTTCCAAAACCTCCAGAAGAAGTGCAGATAATTTAAGGCACAAAACATCAGAAGCATTAGCCTAAAGGATGAAGGGTACAACATGTCTCTTTATCCTTTTGCTTTGCCTATGTCTCTGGACCTTTGCCAGTTTATAGGTTGTAGAGCACCAAGGAGGCAGCAGGACATAAGGAATCTACCTGGTCACAAAAACTTTCTGCAGGAAAAGAAAATGAAACAGACAGGCAAAGGTTAAGTCAAACAACAAGGAGGCATGTTTACATACCCACAGCAGAATATTAAATAGCCTGTATTTGTCCTTGCTGCACAGAGGCAAGGGACATCTCTGCTTTCAACTACAGAGCACCTGACCCTAATGCCTAAACTGGAACAAGTATCTATAGGACAGATGGAAGAACAAAAATATCTAAGCACACACAGAACTGTGGCTCCTCCACAGCTAAACTGCTAAGAGATTACCAAGATTGTTTGAAAGATATTTTCTAAGTGTATTGCATCTGAAAAGATATGAATGATTCAGTGGTGTATAACCTGCTTCACAGAGTAACCAAACAAATGCAGAAAGCAGTATTTTTTGCTAAAGAAACAGAAGCTATGACCTGGAAAACTTTGAGATAGCACTTTAAGCAAAGCATTACAGATATCTTAATGCTAACTGCCCTCCACAGACTCAGGACTATACCAGTAGGAAAAAAAAAAAAAAAAAAAAAAAAAATATATAAATATATCTCCTCAGTACAGAACATTAAAAACAAATACTGGCAATCCCTTCTAGATTAAGTAAACAGCCACCTCTCCACACACTGGACAAGAAAGAGGAGGAAGCAGTTAAAAACACTGTGCCGGAACCAAACAGAAGCAAACTGTTGCATTGCAGAAAACCCAGCAGCTAAACTTGTAGGATCTCTGAGTAGATGACATTTCCAGACTACTGCCCTGAAGAAAACAATAGCATTACATAACCAAGGCATTCTGTATCTACTAAAAAGTGCCTGGGAAATAAATCCAAAATGGAATAAATGAAGAATGCTGTGATTGACTTCAGTATCACACATACAACATATCAGAGCAACTAATTTGGAGATGAAAAATTTCCAGAGTATTTTTCTGGTACCCGGATCATCTGTGGTGTCTTACAGCTCTCCTGTTTCTATCACAGATGATATTTTTCAAAGCATACTCAGTGAGGGAGGTTTCCTGTGCCTATCTGAACTTTGTTTCAATGTCAGTGATGAGGTGGGCATTCAGTTCCTGAAACAAGAAGCATTTCTATATTTCACCATAGAAGTATTGCTGATCTTCTCTCCTAGGATCTATGATCTGACCCTCTTTCCGGGTATAAGCAAGACAGAAGGTCCCTGTATGTAATACAGTAAATGCAGGTACTCACAAAATGACTTCCAGGACTCTTGGAGACACCAAGAAGCCTCTGCTAGCTGAGGAGGCAGGATTCACACCATTACCTCCTCACGTGTAGCCATCACATATCAGGGAAAAAGTGACACATTATCCAAAGACACGTGAAGCATCTGAGGACATGGCATTGCCCTAAGGACAGAGGCCATGCCGTCAGAAATGTGGAAGTCAGCAGATCTCAATCTGTTCAAAGCACCAAAGATAAGACTGTCTGAAAAAAAAAAAAAAAGAAAACTAATCTTGTGGCACAGATCAGAATTAGCCTCCATAGTAAATACATCACCTCCAAGGAAAGGCCATTGCTAGCAGGTCTAGAAGAAAGCAAAAACTAGACCTTATTTTCAGAGTAAACTACACAAACTGTAACTCCTGTTTGGCAAATCTGCATTGACAGTTACAGTTGCCAAAGGTCTATTGCAGAACTCGGCGGAAAGCAAAATAAATATACTGCAATGATGCTCCTGCATAGGGAAATCTCTCTCCAGAGGCCTTCATAACAATGTGGCAGTTAGTTCAAGCTATAATCCTACATTCAAGTACATAACCCCAGGAGTACTTGCAGCAGATGAGAAGACACAGACATACATAGATTAACGCTGGTTATGACAGAAAAGCAAAGCATCTCCCAGAATAACAGTTTAGAGACTCTGCCAGGATGAAATGATTCCTCCAAGAAAAAATGTGTGTTTTGTTTACTCCTGTATGAAACTCCTGTGTTTACCCTAAATGCTCTTTGTCTTTCCTTTTCTTTGGGGGAATCTGAAACAATGAGAAATTTATTCTACCTGGAAACAGAAAAATGCATCACTTTTGACATGTTGCCTGGAGGCTCCTACCGTACATGGTCCTTTGTCCTTCAGGCTTTTTTTTTTTTAATTTGTGTTTTTTTTGTTTTGCTTCACAATAATATACCTATTTTCCACCAATATGTGCTCAAAGAAAGATAGAAAGCTTATATTCTGAGCATGTCCCAAGGATTTACAATTTGCAAAAGATTTTGAGTTAGATATTAAGGAAACCGCAGAGGAAGAAGAATGAATCGGTGGATCTCCATCACTGCAATATTTACAAGAATAGTTTGAGCAAACACATACACATAGTGTCATAGTGGTAAATCTGATCTGGGTCAAGACAGCAAACTATTCAGCATCATGAGGTTCATTTTAGGTCTGCTTTGCCAGCTTGGATTCTGTGTAATGGATGTGATTTTCATGTGATGAACAGTCAAATCTTCATTCATGTCACAGCACAAAGCTGGCTTTGTATGTTGTTCAAATGCATACCCAAAACCCACTACAAAAGCAAGATACAAACATAGGCATGGAGGATCACCAAGTATGCTCAGGCTGAGAGATCCTCAGCAGGACATGGAAGGATCACAGGTGCTCAGTGGTAATAGTTATCGGAAAAAGCTCTCCCAAGGTGAAGAGCAAAACCCTAGGTACTCCCCTGCCTGTGTAAGGACTTCATACCTTTACTACAGCCCCCGGGTATGTCATATGCATGAAGAACTAAGAAAGAATAGCCTGCCAACTTCACAGCTGATTCACCAATCAACCACAAGACTTCCCATTAAGGGGACCCTAAGCAGGAAAGGGCACATAATCTGCTCCACAGGCCCTGTGGGTCTCACAGGATAGAATCTTCATGCTCACTAGTAGTTTTTTTCTGATAAAAGCTGTGGCACTTCACTTATGCAGGTGAATGGCTCCAAGTTAGGCATCCAATATGTCTTTGTCAGTAGACCTCTAAAAACACTACATTTGGGGATAGAAAACTAGACTTTTACATTTTGCATTGTCCTGCTTTTCTTTTACCACGTGGGCTTGAGGAGTAGATGATTGCAGTTAACTTTTAACACACTCCTTAGAAACCTGTCCTTCTGGATTCAACTTCTAATCCAGTTAATCAGGCAAGTGTGGATTTTATCTACTAATAGTATGTCTGCTGTGGACAGCACATGGTTTATAGAAGAGCCTGAGCAATTCTGTTATCAGCAACTCATTAGAGCATCAATTCCTTATCAACTGTTATTTTCCAGTATGAGTCCCTCTGTATGTCATCTTAAGCTAAGACTCCCATCTTCTGATGAGGGTTTTCTTTTGATATCAAAAGTTATGATAAACATTGAGGGACAGTCTGGTCTGTGCTGATGCATTCACCATGAATTCCCTAATCCCCCAGCTAGAGCTCTTCAATGCATTTTGAAGAGCCAAAGCGAGAAAAAAAGGCTAGGAAGAGGTAAGAGTTATGACTAAGAGGAGAGTAGAAGAAGGTGTTGTGGCTGCCTGGGTCTCTATCTCAATTTCTCTACACTTTCCTTCTTTTTGTAGGCCTTGCTTGGTCTCTTGTCATTGCTTCCAACTTACTTTGCTTACACCTTCTTTTAAACATGGACTCTGTTGTCCCTCAGTTCTCCTTTGGTGTCCATGACACATTTGGGGCTGAGACATGAAGGTGTCCATCAGTGATGTGGAGACTCTTGCCAAAGGGGTGCTTGGTGGCCCAGCCTGGGGTTCTTACAGACTGTAGTCCACTCTCTCACAATGACTTCCCCAAACCTTTTCTACCATCCAGTTCACTGCATGGCCTGCTTTCTTCTGTTCTCTCTGCTGAAAAGGAGCAGCTGTAACCACCACCAAGGTTTCTGTTTGGGTCTTTGCTTGTTTCTACAAAGAGAAATATTTACCAAAATGCTAGCAAGTTTGAAGAATTTATCAGCAATACTCAGGATGCAGCAGCTACTTTTGTTTCTAGTGCTTGAAGAAAGCTGAGGCAAATGCAATGAACTGTGAGAACATGCCAATGGTGTCTGAAATCCATGAAACCCTGGCAAATGGAAGTTGGGGTCTTACGCCTGTTCCTGCATGGACTGCCAGCACCCCAGCAGCACTGGGAATTGGCAATGGGGCAACAAAGACTTGGAGGTGTGTTTATCAGTAGGGACTAGGGTTTTGTTTTTTTACTGTTTCATTTTTAATACATATATACATTGGTGAGCTCAGGTTGAAAAGAATTATCCAGCATGTCAATCAAATCCATGAGTTCCCCTTCTTTTATTTATCCATGGCCAGAAAAAAAGTAAACATAGCACAGAGTAAAAATAGCATATGTGCCACCGTGTGCCCCTCTGGCAAACACAGAGCTCAGATCTCTTTATCAAAGGTCATGTCACCTACCATGGATGAAAACCCACTCACTTAGAGGAAAAGAGCTGACTGTGCACACACATACACTGAAAAATCAGGTGCATTGCTAGAGGAGCTCAGGAAGGCATCTCCAGTGCTAAGCAGGGTGTTTGTGCTGGCCCTCTCCCCTCTTACCCACAGGTGTGGGGTGCCGAGCTTCCGTGATGGGTGGGAAGGGAGCAACTACTAGACTGAAGCAATTGCACTGAATGAGAAAAAGGGTGAAACTGGGGATGAGTGATAAGAAACTAGGGTTTAAGCCTCTACTGTTGAATTCAACAGATTTACTGAATCAGAGGGGAAAGTCCTTACTAATAATTCCGGTGGTGAATTGGGCTGTGGTTTTGACCTTGGCTATAGTAAGGAGTAGCTGTCAGTCATCTATCAGGTATTAGCTCAGATTTCTCAGTGCATTCCTTTCTGACTTCTTGCTGTAACAGAAATTGCCTCCTCAAACCGTGTTTCTTTGTAACTTCCTATTGATTGTTTTTCTGAAGCTTGACACTCAACCACAGATCTCTTTGAAGCTTCCTGGGATACCATATGAAAAAATCTGTATCCTTTGGGGGTTTACTAAAGCACAGTTCTCTCCAGCTAAAGGACATTTAGCTCTCCTGATGATGATGTGGAACCCTGGACGGAGACCTGCTGAAAGCATTTCAGGGCTGGCACAAACTTGCAGGCAGCGTGAGAAGCAGCTAGTGGTGGGGAGGGAATGAAAGGACAGCAATAATATGCATATGACTTCTGCATGCTTGAAAAGGGAAAATGGAGAGGGACAATACTCTCCCTGGAGATCCTGGCCCTTGAAGCAGTTCAGTCTCACCTAAGACCAAAGGCTTGTCACATCATTGCATCTTTACGAAATTAATGTCTCTGCAGCTGAAGACAGAATGGAAAACAGACCATTACAAAAAGTGCTGCCAATTATGGTTCTTTTACTTGTGCACAGAAGCAATGGACTGGTATGCATGTGCCTGGAGTAGGATGTTTCTGCTCACAAAGTGTCCACTTACCTCTGTTTACATCCCTTCCTAGCCCTAAATCCCAGACTGACTTCCACCATTCCTGCTTAGATGAATAATGTTGTGGAATGTGACCTCTGTGGTAAATGTAGGAAAAGATGAGGACAAATGTGCTAGTCCCACAAGATGAGGTTAACAGCAGCCTGGAAGAGTGGAAAGAGGCTTAGCTCTTGTGAAACATAATGTCTGATGGCACTTTTTAGTTTAGCCTAAGTCTACATTAGTATTCCTATTTTATTTTATCACCAACATACAGGGACCAGTTCAGGTATCTTTATTCCTGATAAGAAGTATATACTTCACTATTCTTATTGGTGCAACTTCCAGAATAATATATTCAATTCATATTTATTGGACATGTATAATGATGAGGTTTTAAAGGTGAAGTCTTTCATTTTAAAGTGTTCTTTGTAATATACCTGAAATATTATGACTTGTTTAGCAACATGTGCAAGAAAACAGAACTGTTCTCTCAGTGTTAATGATCCTTGTTAGATAAAATAGAAAGCATCTTAAAAAAACAGAAGCATAAAAAGACATTAATATTTTCTAATGTTCTTGAATAACAATCTAATAAAATTAATATAACTTTCTACTAATGGGGCCATTTTCATTTCTTGGGGCTAAAAAGCAATGAGCCATGTACAGCAGCAGAATTTGCAGTCTAGGGAATATGGAAATTCCTTGAACAAAGAGGTGAAAAGGTTTTTAAAGGTTTTAGGAGTGTTCCTACTAATTTCAAACTTCCTCTCTCTCATGTTGTAGTCTGCTGAGCACCACAATTCCCCTCCCACCTGCTGTGCCAATAGAGCAAAAGGATCAGGACGGACTGTGGTATTGTTCGGTTTGGGATTAAAATAAAGCAAGGAAAAGAAAAATGTTTTTCCTGGTGACACTGAAGCTGGGAAAAATGTTTTGGAGCTCTACCCTAAGACAGGCACAGGCTTCAGAAAAGGGATGATATTGTTGCCCAGACTACTAGAAGGTTCAAAGCAGAAATGGCCAGGATCTTGCAGTGACTACAAAAAGAGATGAAACTCTGCAAGGATTTCAAAGGTTTACTCACCACCATATGTTTGAGCTAAGGATAAGTCACAGGATGTACCTGGTGCAGCAGCTCAGTCTAAGGGAAAGCTTTGCTTTTGTCACCAAAACCTTTACCATACCTCCACCCTATATCAAACCTTTGGATGGAGAAGGAGAACTCTACATCTAGCAATTAAGTCAGAACAATATATGTTATAAAGGCAAAGGACAGTAGCTATTTCATACTTTAGTACTTATTCCCAAGTAAACATCTTTCTGCAGATAGTTTTTCAGGAACAGTTATGCTGAAATAGCTATTCCCATGTGACTTCTTAGCCCTGAGTAGCAGTGAATGCACAACATTTTCTCCAGTTCACTCGCAATTATCTGATGCAACTACTGCGGTTTGGATCTGTTCTGCTGGAGGAACAATGTACAGGTAGAAGCTGTCCTTTGATGAACCCTTTTGTAAAAAACATGACAGTTTCAAAACAAGTTCTGGTGTTTCATGAATTTTTCGGACTTTGAAAAGACATTTTTTTGGATAAAAGCTTTTTCATTTAAAATGCATTAGCTCTCCCTCAAACACTCCCAACACAAGATGGTACAAGACTTATTTACCCTTTACAATTCAGATTTCTTTATCTGAATACTGTTAGGTTTTATCCCCTGAAAAATATACATGGCAGAGAATCACTTCCATCAGTGCAACAGAAAGAGAGAACACATCAGCCCAAATTTGTCATTTCTGCTTTCCTTCCTTCCCAGTTAATTATTATCTTTTATTAGCAAACTTCTGCCACAAGACCCCAATTAACAGTAAACCTCCTTTGGACATGATGCTGTGCAGATATACAATAAGGATTTTATGATAAGTTTCAATGATTTTTACAGTTTTTCGTACTGGACTGGGCCAAAATATCCAGTTGCTGATTCCTAAGACACTGATGGGGTATGTGACTGCTAACCAGGTCCTTCTCTTGTGAACATGACTCCATCTTCTTTACAAACACAACTTAGATGGTTAATCTAGAAAAAATACACAGCACTTTGTTCATGAAAGCAAATAAGAATTGCCATAAAATGATTGTATTTTTCTCAATAAATGCCCATTCAATTAAGTCATTTTTTTTTTCTTGTAGAAGAAGGTCTAGACAATGTAAGTTGTCTAAACATTTAATTTCAGTGTCGCTGGATTTCATTTTCTTCAAGCAAAAATAGCTTTTCCTTTAGAGGTTTAATTTGAGTCATGAACGTTATGAATTAAAATTAAAATTAGGATTTAAATGTGCCTAAAACCCTGTAAATCATTGAGAAGATTTAACCAAAATATTGACATAATTTCTGTTCACAAAGAAAATTTTAGTTTTTGAATTATCATTCAATTTAAAGATAGCAATTTTTTTCTACATGCTGAATCATTTTTGAGACAGAAATGGCAGCTTTTAGCAGCTTCTCTATATAATAGAGTTACAGGCAGACACATGAAGGAATAAGGAGACGCCTGATTTCTCCTTACCCTACTCTGGGGCTTGTTAGGGGAATGAGCCCTAATAAAGAAGGTAAAGGCTGTTGTGAAAAAATACATTCTTTTCAAGGAATCCCTGAAAACTTTTAGTTTGATCTCATATGAATCATAGAACTTTCTTGAATTCCTGTTTGAAAGCAATATTTAATAAAAGCACAATATCATTGTCCTTTAAAATTGCCATTAATATAATCTTAATTATTTTATGCTTTTTGAAGCACTTTTTCCTTTTGAATTACACACTCAAAATGTGAACATCTAATGCTATGCCCTACTAGCGTGCACTTGTTTCCTGCCCCCAGACCCTATTGGGAATGGTCCACAGCTTATTGTGTCTGACAGGCTCTGCTTGGGCATTGCCTGCAAATGTGCTCCTTAGCACTCATGAAAACCATAGCCTGGATGAACAGGTAATTAGGTGTGTTAAAAACTGGCTGGACTGCCAAAATCAGAGGGCAGTAATCAGTGTCTCAGTGCCCAGTGGGAAGCCAGTAAAGGATGGAATAAGGCACTGATTATGTTCATCAGTTACTTGGGTAATGAAGAAGAACTGACCCTCAGCAAATTTGTTGATTAAGTTAAACTGGAGCCGCTTGATATGCAAAGCAGTAGAACTTCAGTTCAGGGGGACCTTGGTAAATTCAGAGATGGGACAAACAGAAATTACAGGAAGTTCAGTGAGAAATGCCAAGGGCTCCACCTGGGGCAGCATAACTCCACTGTTACAAACATGAATACAGATGGGGAACTGACTGACTAAAAAACAGAACCTGTGAGTTTTGGTGGACATGAGGCTGAACATCAACCTAGAGTGTGCTCTCCTCACAAATAAGTCAAACTGCATAGCAATGTTATGTATGGAAGAGCAAGGCCAATAGACCAAAGGCGGGTATGAGCCTCCTCTGTTTGGTCCTGCTGAAACCATACCTTGCAAAACTGAAGTTTGGAGTCTTCTAGCTCAAGAAGGATATGGAGAAACTGTAAAGAGTACAAAGGATAGCTATAAAGATGCTCAGTACCTAGAATTCCAACAAGGAGATGTTAAGAGAGCTGAGATTGTTTAGCACACTGAAGAGGATGTTAAATGTTGACCTAATTGCAGCCTATATGGCTTGAAGGGGAGCTAGAAACTCCTCTCAGTAATAGAAGACCATCTACAAAAAACAGCAAAAGTCACAGACCGGAATATGGGAGGTTCAGGTTGGATGTAAGAGAAAATCTTTTCACCAGCACTGGAAGAGGTTGTCCAAGAAAGCTGAAAATTCTCCATTCTTGAAGGATTTCAAGTCAGCTGGTAAAGCCACATTGCTTTAATGCTGGTGATCTGCAAGCAGGAGGCTGGAGAAGAAATCTGCAGAGATCCCTTCCAACCAACACTAGTCCTGGTTCTTACCTAGATATAGTCTAAGGCTTTCATACAGATTTAGGCAAATTTTGCTGTGGGGCTGCTTATATGTTCAGCTGCTGCTCCACCTTTCTGCTGGTACTTGCTGTCCCTACAGAACAGTCAGCAGAAAGGAGCCCAGGTCCCTGCCTCAGCTGCAGCCCCACAGCCATAGTGTGCACACTGAGAACCAAGGCCCAGGCACACACTCGGCTTCACCCACTCCAGTGGGGAAGAGGCTGTAACAAATCTTTGAAGACACAATAAGGTCTGACACCACCACAGCTGGCAGACTGGGCCTAACTGCATTTTCAAGCAGAGCTTTTTCAAGCCTTGCTGAATGGAGCAATAGAGCTGTTATCTATCCTTCCCACTTGTACACTTCTAAATGCATAGTTAATGAAGGAGACCGTTATTAAATAGCAGTGTCTCTCTGTATCTCTGGGCAGTAGTATTCACAAAAATGTGTTTGCTGAGAGGATTAGCAACAATAGGATTATTCTAGCTTTGTACCCAGCATGTTCAAAATTCATCCAGTCCTGGGGACAGACAGTCACAGGAAAGGTAATTGCAAGATTCTTACTTGGGGCAGCAGAAACCACTTTCTTCAAAAACGTAACAGAATACAAAATGGCTAATCCTGCTCTTCATGTGGAGATTCACCTGTTATGGGAAACAGATTTATCATTTCATAGATGTAAGGAAAACTCATGTTTTCCAACACTATAAATCTTTGCTTGTCAGCTTTACCCTGAAAAATGCAAAGCGTCCCACAAGAAGAAGCCCTACAGCGCCTTCCCAAGCACAAGAGCTCTTTTACGCTGAACTGCAAACCTAACCTTCCCAGGAAATACAAACAATTCTATACACTCCAGAAAAGCAAGTTAATTTATATCCCATTTGACAGTATGAGTAATCATTCATGTGACTGTCAAGCTGGATGACTGCTGCTCTCATTTTATATCTTGAATTAATTCAGTACTCAAAACATTTGTGTGGAGGCAAGCAGTACTGACAAGGGAGGTTTATCTGCCTTAAACAACTGGAGTGAAAAGAACAGACAAAGTGAAGAAACGAACATGTCGAACAGAACATGAAACGGTCCAGCCTTGGTTAGCATACCCCCCAATGACTAGGTATATGTTTGCTGGTAGAAGTCCACAATCTCCTTACTGGACTTCTTTGTGTCCAGGGGTGAAGCAGGAGCCCTTCACAGGTACAGCTATGCTATGTTGGGTGGGGGCTTTGGAGACCAGTGTGCTTCCTCGGTCAATGTCTGCTCACTTGGGGTGCTTCACTGGTGCATTCACTGTCCTTGCTAGTTTGGGAGAGGGAGAAGCACCTGTTTTTTGAAATTTCACTCACTTGCAATGCCGAGTACCTTCAGATCAGACTTCATAAAGTGCAAGGACAGTAATCAGACTGTGATGATCACCTCTTATTACCAGAAGTGGTATCCCTTATCTATATTGTTTGTAAATGTATAGTAAAACAGAAGACGGTCTGTTCAAACCACCATTATTTTTGGATATGGATATGGTTGTTTTTTTCCCTCGGTGGATAAAAATAAGCCTGATACTGGCCACACAATGCAATGTTTCCCTAAGAATATCTGTATGTGGGACAGTAAGATGCTGAAAACAGAAAACAAGGTGATTGCAACCTTCTGGACTCCAGCCTTCCTAATTCACAAACCCTGTCACTGAGACCTTCAGCACGATTTAGCAGATTTCATGTGTCCATCCTTGAGCCAGTCCTCCCTCAGTGAACCAACAGTCAGAGAGGAATGAGCAATTCAAGGGCACAATTCACTGAATCCTGATGCAGACACATAAAATAAATGCATTGGTTGAATTACAAAGTTTGTGTTCCTCTCCATTTCATGGAAAGGGACCAATGGGCTAGATTGGGTGTAGACAGCTACACTGCAGACAACTCGAGTGAGACTGTTCCTCATCCTATGAGAATGTGAGCTGTGTTCCCACTCAATAACAGGTAACCTCTTTGCAGAAAGAACTTCAAACTCTGGCTTTTAACCTTTTTTTTTTTTTTTTTTCGTAATGGCTACAATGACTTACAATCACAAAGAATGATTTCCCATTGTAAGATATGAGGTTTACTTCTCTGTTCCAATAGATGCAATTTTCGATGCATAGTACCCCATGTATCTGAGCACCAGTAGCCTATTTATAAGAGTTTCATTTATCCTCAAAGTAATATCTATGCACTGGATATATCTGTATCTTGAACAGCTCTCAAAACCACTTCTGATTCTCCAAGTAGAATAGGAATCCTTTTCTTTAAGTACATTCTTTCCTTTCTCAGAGGGTTTTTTTGCAAAACAACTGCTTACAGGCATGCTGGCTCTCCTCAAAATAACCTCTCACTTTGGTTATCATGCTTCTCTTTGCAAATCTATCCAACTTACATTTTGCAAATCCTTTCTTCGGATATGTAGTTTTGTTTTTCCTTTGCACATTCTGTAGGATCTTGATGATCTTGCAGTCCACTACACACTATTCTGATTTCCTTTTGAACAGCTATTTTTTTTCAGCCTGACAAATTCTGATTGCTTTTCCTCAGCTTAAAAAAGGAACTTGAGCAGTTCTGTTTCTCTTTTGAGTCCCTGATACCCCATCTGGGCTCAGATTCTGCAAAACATCCAAAACTGCATATTCAGCTCCGCAATCTCAAATCCATTATAAATGATGCAGTAGTTCCTTCCTTTCTTTTGGCTTTTCTTATCAAGCTGATATCTTTCAAATGCATCATTCTTTCTCAGAGCACAGTACTCTTCAAATATCTGTGACTGTCTGTCATACTCTTCTTCACTTAAATATAGCTATTAAATCTAGTGTGTCCAACTCATTAATATTAAAATAAAAATAGATACCTTTCACATGTCTTCCTTTCCAGAAGGTCTATTTGCATTCATGAATAGACAAAATTTTTGCCAGTGATGTTTTCAGTTGGCAGCATTTCTGGAGAATTTCAGGTGCTTCAGGGTTTTTACCTTCTGCTCCAGTTTCTCAAGTTTTCCACTTTTCTTTTTCCACCTCCACTACTACCATGTAGTGCAGCTAATGTGATGACTCACATGAACCTTGATTCAGAGTACATATCTCTGATGAGTCTTCGATATAACAAATGATAAATGAGCAAAAATTGGAGAAAAGAGCTTGAGAGAAAGGGAGAGGGAGGAATTTTCATGCCTCATTCTTTGTCAGATTGTTCATCAATTAACTTCAATAAGCCACAGTTCAATAGCAAGATGAGACAAAACTCTGAAACTCCCAGTCATATGTACAATCCAGAAATTTTCTGTATCTCTATGACAAAAGCAGAGTTATTTCTGTAGGGTTTTCATTTTTCTAAATCAAGGGAAAGAAGACATAGTTGGGAATTACTGTTCTCTGAACAAGATTCGGACAGGGTATGCTGGGAAATAGAAAGCCTGTTTCACACAATAAAATAAAAACTTGGAAGACACATGTTAGCAAAATTTAGCCCTCTATCTGAAAAATATGTCTTTTCCCTGTTTGCATTAATGCAGCAATTAATTTCTTCACAGAAAAACAGATTACTGATTTGGGGACAGAGGGAGAGGGAAGGAATTCATGCCGATACTACAGAAATGCAAGGTTTTGTTGTATCAGCTCCCTCTCACTTAAATGATGTTATCAACACTGTGTTGTATGAATTGCATGGAAGTAGTTTATTCTTTTATGCAATGAAGAGAATCCTCCAGGTTGTTGATTTTGAGATGGGCTCTCGCCTTCGAGATTTTGAATCTGTGGCTGCAGTAATCGAGCTGATGAAGGGGTCTGACCCCCTTCAGTGCTGTGGATGTTGTCTGTGAGACGCACTGGGTTTGGTGATTAAATCAGCCCGGGTGGTCTTGGCTGACTCAGAAACCAAGCTGATATTTCCAGGAAGAGAATAAGAGAACATTTAAAAGTAAGAGTCCTTCTGATCTGGAAGAGAGTTCAGAGACTTACAGCTTGCATGTCTTTGTTGCATCAACATCCTTTTTTACCTGTCTTGAATTAGCTGCTGATACAGGAATGTTCTCACTGTTTAAACTCATAAGTAAAATTGTGTTTCTCCATTTATTTTTAAACAGTAACAGTTTGAGTCCCTGTTTTTTTTTTTTTTTTTTTTTTTTTTTTTTTCCTAGGATGTAGCATACTACATTGCTCAAATAAACCTGCAGAACTTTTAATTTCTGGAGGCTGGAAACTTTTAATTTATAATAGGCTGGAGTGAAATTCACCAAAACAATTGTCAGAGCAAAGACAGTAAAAAAAATAATCTCCATGCAAAAGAATAATTCTTATTCGTGAATTGTAGTAACAAAGTCTTTTATAAATGAATGAACACTTTGTTCTCTTGGAACATTATGATATGTGTGATGTATAAGGGTTACATGACTCACATTACCTCTGCCATAGGCACAGAGAGCCCTAACTCCAGGGCTGTATGTTAACCGACAAGTGGATATCTGTGGATTGTCCCTTTAGTGGGACTAGGACAGCTCTTTTGGCCTGAACTAATGAGATGGGAGGCACCATTCAGACCTGTTTCTGAACTCGAGCTAGCAAGTCAGTACCACAGTGTATTGCCAGTGTCCTAGAGGTCTTTTCTGTGGTGTGAGCAAGACTACTGTCCTCAGCCTTCTCAGCATGGAGGATTTGTTCAGACCACTAGTTCTCTCTGCAGCTGTGTTCTTTGGGACCAGTTTCTTTCCAAACAGATGTGCTGTCACTCTAAGGAAGCAAGGTACCCTGGCTTGTACACAGCATGGTGGAAGCAAGGCTGTGTTGTTACTAGGTACAGAGTAGCAATATCTGTGTACCACATCATGTAGCTTTACTGCCTCAGGTTTTTAGTAGTTCTCTATCTCTGCATTGCATTCCAGTTCCTAGTGAGGATATGTCCAGAGATGATTTGTGACTAACTATTATTGATTTCCAGGTAGTGGACTCAAGGGCATGTAATAAGATACCCCTGTCGATAAGCCATAAAACACTTTTGGGATGCTCAACAAGCCATGAAACACTTGCAGGATGTTCCAAGGGCAGGTGACCTGATTCAATCATGTCCATCAAATCAGGCAAGCCTTGCTTCTCCAGAACTGTTCTGTTCTGAACCATGCACTCTCCCCTGTGAGAAATCACAATGTCTGTGTGCTCACTGGAGCATACTGTGATCCACGTGGCTTGCTAAATTGCATATATAAAAAAAAAAAAAAAAATTCTACCATTTTTACTAGGTTTAAAAGTTTAAAGAGCACCAGAAATGGATGGAAGAAGATAAGCAGCAAAAATACATGGACAGGAGGGAGAGGTGGGAATCCCCCTTTTTGGCAGAAGTCAGCTGTTATGCTTGGCAGAAACATATCTCAGTACAAGATGGATCCATGAGGCTGGAGCAGCTGTAGATGAAGGGAAAGGAAAACAATAGGTACAGCTTATAAAACCATAAGGAAAGTTTTCAGCAACAGACCGCATCAAAACTTACAAGTTTGTTTCTATCAACAGGATGTTGATCAGAACTGAGATGCTGCAGCACTCCAGGCCACTGTGATTGCAGAAGATAATACACGGTCACCATCAGACTCAGGAGACAAATAATCAGCTCTCCAAAGGAACAGTTAAGAAGCTTTCAGATATCTGGGAGAAAAGAGATAGAGTGCAGATTTTGTGTCAACTTGTGTAATACGACATGTAGAGTGGAATTCAGATGATGAGTTGGATCAGAAAAGCAGGATATAAGCTATTTTATAAGCTTATTTATTTTCATGCAAATAAACAGGACATGGAAAAGAGGGCGCTTGCTGGCGGCAATGATGTTGTGAAGACACAAAGAGGAGTGAACGGTAAAGACCAGAAAAGCAGCATAGTTTTTCCCCACATTTTTTTAAAAAATATAAACTTCTTGTGACTTTGCACACAGATTTCAGCAAGACTGAAATAGGCTTTCTTCCCCTCAGTAGCACAATGGGGTACATGTAAAATTTATGTCTTAATGGGAAAGGGTTTCTGTGCTTCACAGGAAGCTCAGCACAGCAGTATCTATCCAGGACTTCTTTCACCACACATTATCAGGGGAAGAGTCATACTTTCCATTGTTGGTCACCTTGTGCTTTTTTAAGCAAGGTAGATGTGGCAGAGAAGCCCTTCAGAGACCTCTGTTAGGGAGGGATTAAAATAATTGGAGATGTCTAAAAGGGATTTGAAGGCGGGGAAGGGGGAGGCATGGGAGAAACTGTAAAGATGAAGAGATTCATCATTAGGTTCACATTTCAGATTTCACTGACTTTCCACATCTCAGTTGAAACTGATTCTCAGTTCCCTTTCAGCAGCTCCACCTGATTAGGAAGGTAAATTACTGACAAGGACTGAAGAAATTGCTATGACGTACTGCTACAAAAATACTGTGTGATTAGCATGATGTGAGTCATATGTTTTTCACAGTGTGGGAGAAACCTTACCTGCCTGAAAATATTTCCGTCTCGTCCTGTTTAATCCTTTCAGCAGTACATGCTAACACATAAAAGTAGGGGCACAGTGCTCTCAAACAACTCATACATTTCAGCTGTGTCCTAAAAATGACAGTTCCCTGTACTTTTAATTCTTAGCACAGTGGTGAAGGGAGACACTTGCTGCACTGTACCTAGAATAGTCTTCCTTGACAAAGGGAGAATTACAACTAGATTGAGAAATTATACCTAAGAAATTGTATATCAGTTGACTAGAGCTCTATTACATTCATTGCATGGTGTATATCAAAAGAATAGTGTAAAAAGAATAGTTGACAGCCTCAAGCCATAAAATGTTGTATGATATCATATGGGAGATCTCTTCCGAAAGTATGAGCCTAGTAATTCCTTTATCAAAGGAGTATTCTGTAAAATGAAGGTAACAGCTCAAAGGTCCTGAAGGGATATCTGGTATTGTGCATGCCAGTCCACAATACATGCATTAGTATTCTAATGGTCTTCCTTCTTGAGCTTGCTGCCTATGAAGAGTAGATGCAGTTGTGCAGTGCATATAAGCATACTGCATGGACTACGTAAGCATAGCGTTTCTTCCTTTTTGCATCCAAACCACATTTTCAGTGAGGCTGATTACATTTTATGAGACTGTTACAATGGGGTTTTTTCCAACTTTTTCCCAGGAACAGTTTATCTGTTAATGGTTTAACTGTGTGGCCACAAGTCAGAGAACAAAGACAGTGTTAAATTGTAGGTTACATAGTGCAACACTCTACTTGAAAGAAAGAACTCCCAGCTTTCAGTTGTCTTTCCAGATATGTTATTGTATGTCATAATCTCACCACTGCATACTTCTGTTCTCCCTTATTCCTCTTTTAGCATTTAGAAAGTGAAAGTTACTTGAGTTTTCATTTATTCTTTGATTCACTTTAACTCTAAAATTTTCTAAAATGGTACAGAAAGAAATCTTTCCTTTAAGAGTTCATTTCTGTCATCAGCACAACTTGTAGTGATAGCACCCCTACCCTAGATTTGGTACCACTAAAATATAAATTAATCATAATGACAATGATTATGAGATGGCTTGAAATGGATGGCAGAGTGAACAGATAATTCCAGATTCACATCAGCATTAAACTATAACATTTAAAGCCTAATGAGCTAAAAAGAAATGAATGAGAAAATTAATAATGCACTGCAGAGTACAGCATTCAAAAGAAACTTCTCCTCCCCTCCATACCAGGACTAATTAATGTGATCTATTTTAATAAAAATAACCCTAAGCACTACTTATTCATTCTTAACACATATTCCAAGTTAAAGTATAAACATTCTTTGTAAAACTACAGAATTTGAGTAGTTATGAATCATTCCACTTAAGATTGCACTTTCAATTGTGCAAGAAAGTCCAAGGACACTCATTTTTCAAGTGGCTTATTGTATTCATATTGCTATTCAGGGTCTAGGTGGTTGTTCTTCTATCACATAAATGTTTTTTGTCTTGTACCAGTGCATGTGTTACATGCTACCAAAAGATTACAAATTTGGGAACAACTTTTACACTCATTTATAGTCCGTGCAGTCTTAATGAAGTCAAAGGAGTTGCACAGGATGCAAATGGTTGCAGTTTTGGCTTACTCTGTTAAAATACCAACAGTGGGCAAGAAATTGCTGTAATGGTCACCACAGAATGCAAATTGGCCAACTCATCTTAATGGGAACTTTGTCACACTTTGTCACAAGAAGAATACAACTTTCAAGCTGAAATAAACTTACATGAAAATAAAAGGTAGTCATGAATCAATGGGTCATGCCTAACCACTCCCACACTTACAGACACTGCCCTTTTCTTAGAGGGTAAATAATGCCTTACTGTCTCTTTATTCTGTATTCAAGTGCTTTGAATCAGTTTATTCATACATGCAGATTGTTGCATCCTCTTTTCTTTCCCATTTTACATGAGAATCAAAGAACCACAGAATTGTAGAATGGTTTGGGTTGGAAGACACCTTTAAAGATCTAGTCTAATTCCCATGCCATGGGCAGGGGGCATCTTTCATGTTGCTGAAAGAGCAACCTATACAGCTTCAGTTTGAATATTTTCAATAATGGGGTATCCACAACTTCCCTGGATTATTTGTTCCAGTGTATCACCACCCTCATTGTAAATAATTTCTTCCTATTTCCAATCTAAATCCACTGCCTTTCAATTTAAAAACATTGCCCCTTGCACTGCCACTACATGTCCTGGTAAAAACTCGACCTTCCTCTTCTTTATAAGCCCACTGCATATATTGAAAGGCAACAGTGTGTATATACAGACACACTGTATATGAACCTTTCCCAGGAAATGTTCTGAAAAAGAATCAAATTGATTGAGAAACAAGTGAGATTTCTTGTCATTATTTCTCCTTGGGGAAGAACTGTCATCCAAAGTTATTTTTAACTTTGGACTTACTATAGTAGAGACTAAATGAAAAAATAAACGAGGGCACATTAAATTGACAACTAACATTAAACTGATTTTTTTTCCTTAGCTTGGCAATATCTTCAGTAAAAGAGTGCATACATGCTGTACATGAGTAGCAAATTTGTTCTGTAAATGTAATTATAGTAGCTAAAAATGTTTTGGAGATGGTTTGAAGCAAACATCAACCTGAGTGTTGGTTGTGCTATTGCATATTGACAGGGTAGTATTAATTATGATGCTAGTTATTTCTTATTATCATCAGTTGTCCTTATGTCAATACTTGATATAAGGAATCTTCATAGGCAAACTGCTAAAAAATTAAAAATGGAAATCACTGAGTAGACTAGCTGTCTTGTGAACTTTGCATAAGTTGACAACATCCATGAGTCACTAGGTGATTTTCAAGGCATGGAACTCACAGAGTTTTACTGTTATTACATAGGTTGTTAAGAAATTTTGGCTGTTGATAAAACTGCATATATTGCAGTTTATTTGGACTTTCTGTTACAGACATACTTAAAATATGTGTCTATATGTGCATATAATTTACGTTATGCTTGTACAAGCATTTAAATATGTATATTGGTATAACCTTCTCTCTGCCTTCCTTCTGGGGCTAACAGGGTGAAGAAAATCAGGGGAAATTCTCCTCCCATTGAAGAAGAGAGAGAAGAAATGAATGTACATCCACTACAGATTTGCTTCTTTTTAGGTCTGCAACAATGCTGGCACAGTACATTTGTAACACTTGAAAGGTGTTTGCCATCTTACTGTAAGACAAGGGGAGGGCTTGTCTGTTAGCTGTATCCTAACGTTTGAATGGATCACTGCAGCCTACATGCAAGCAGAGGGCCTGTAGACAAGATAAGTAATGATTGGTCTGAAGTGTTCAGGTTTTCTGTATTCAGTGTTTATGCAGGCAAGCTGAAGATGGATGCAAGAGAAGGCACAACTGTAGGGGTATACTCAGTGATTCACTAAGCCCTGCCTAACACAGGCCACTGCATTTTACCCTGGTATGCAAGGGCAAGCCTTGTGCTAGGCTAAAGAAAACCTTCCAGACCAGCATCTAGTCTAGATCAGGGACTGGATGAGGGATCAGGGAACAGAGTCCATTCCTTCCCTTGCTGGCTTGTTCCTGTTGTTAATTGCTCCAGTATTCCAATATTCCAAAAGTGACACCTCATTTCTCATTTGCAAATGTTTGTTTCCATCTTCTGGTATTGATTCTTTTTATTTCTAATTCTTTAACATTCAGTATTCCTCTGTGATGGTCTTATAGACTAGAAACAAGTAATTAGTCAGGTTTTGTTTTAACAAACTAAACACACTAAGCTCATTAATTTTGTCCCATAGAAGAATTTCCTTCAGCCCTCAAATATTTCCATGGCTCTTTATTGATGATCTATAGACTTTAAGAAGCAATTCTGCAAGTCCAGTGCTGGGTTTATTTATCCCAAATAAAAAATGGAAAATCAGTCTATGTCTACTAATTACTGCCCTGATTATAGATTCAGATGTGATACTAGTTCTTTGTACCACCACAGCTTTTCATTCAATGCAGTCTGTAGAACACTTTCACAACCACTGCTTCTTAGGAGATACTATCCCATTCTGTGTGTTTTCTATATGGTTCTACCACATACTTGCATGTGTAACTTCACTGTTGGCTGCATTAAAACACAGCTTGGATGAAGTAAGGATACTAAGGAGTCCTGATCAGTCTTTTTGTCTGCACCTTCTTGTTTGTGATGACAATGTTGATGTGCAGTTTGACAATCTTCAGTGAGTTCAGATGGATGGATCAATTTAATGGCTTAAACTATCTCAAAGGGTTTACATTTGTGTGTCAGATGTCATTCATGTTTCATAACACGCCTTAAATAGAAGACCTCTACATGGAGTGTGAGCCAACTCTCTTTGATTCTGCACTGTAATCTGCTTTCTTGTTTGAATACATGTCAAGGGTGGTCATGAAATAAATCTTGGGGCATATTCGTAGTCCTTCCTAACCCCACAATGCTGTCAAGACACTTCCTCTCAGACTGCCTTTAAGCAGTGTGGACACTGAACACAGGGCTCATGTGCTACCTGTAAATGACACTGTGGCTATATAGAAGTGGGTAAGTGAATGAAATCGTCTCCAGCCGTTTTAACTGTGTTGGCTCTGAGAAGATGGCATGGATATAACCTGACTTACCAAGGGCTTAATCCATTCAGTTTGTGATCTGCCGTACAGGACGGATTTTCAATGGGAATGCCAAAGCAAGTTAAAAGAGTTCAAGTAATAGATATCATTACTTTTAGCAGTAGAATAGAAACCTGTATTATAATGGAAATATTACTTAACATTGCATATCCTTCCATACATCAGTATTACACCATCTCCACCTAAAAGTAGGATTTTGACATCGGTAGAGTTTCTTTACTGATAACACTATTATATTATTTCCCTTTCACTTCCTTAGTTTTATGCATTATTTAAATTTTCATATAGAACTATTTTCCTATTTTCACATTTTTATTTTTATCACTATGTTCATGTCCACTGGCTCATCTCTTTTCTCTGCTAAAGAAGGGACTTGAGCCCAACCCTGGGGGATTTTACTATCCTGATTACTTAAGGGCTCACATCACTGCACATAGAACTGTGCAGGATTAGTGTTGACTGATTTGTTATACATGGCCATGAAGATGTATAAGATTTGGTGCTCACAGTTGAAGAGCATGCTGCCTAAGCCAACAAATTCTTCCACTTCTTCTGCCACCTTTGTGCCCTGCCTCATCCAGCAGTATAACTCTTAACAAAATCTTCTTCCTTTGCATTAGCTTTTTTTGGATACATTTTTCTCCTTCTCTATTTCACTAGCAATTTTCCTTAGACATGGAATATCTGTCCATATGAAACAGAAAATATATATAATACAGCTGGGACCATCTCTGTCTTCCAGAGTAATCACATCATGGTTGCTGGTATCTGGCTAGCATTACTTTCATTTAAGAAATTAGTTCATTTTCTCAATTAAGCATGGCCCTGTAAATCCTCAGGGCTGATTTAGAGAAGAAATTTGTAATAATTTTTGCTTAGAAAAGTAATTCAAGGAAAGCTACTTCTAACTATTTTGCACTGTTGGTGAGGAAGGGGAGTGCATACATTGAAGTACCCAGACACTCATTAACCACTGCCTTTTATGTCATCATATTAAGGTATTCTTTAACAATCAGTGAGTAAATAAGTAAAGAACTTCAGATTTTCAATCCCCAAAAGTGACTTTCTTGGACTTCAGTAAATATAGTTACTCATTACAATGAAGCTGTAAATAATTATTTTCTATATCTATATTATTTTATATATCTTAAAACCAATACAAGACTACACATTCTTCAACTTGTTTGAAGATGGGTGATTGCAGCTCTGTGGAACATTCTAGGTAACTTCTCTCTTAGGTTTTGTAGACTGTACCCAGCAGCAGTGGTTCAGCACAAATAGTGATTCACCTGCTATCCAGCCAAGGTACAGTGAGGTACAGCAAGTTGAGGACAGATAACTTTGTAAAAAGGTTTCTACAGGACTCTGAAGACTATGGTTTAGACAGAAGAGAGGCTTGGTGAATCAGAACCAACAAAAAAGAATAAATCATTGTTGCCTTAGTTGATTGATGATTGATTGATTGATTGATTGATGCACTGAAGACTTTGTAAGCCAAATAGTGGTAAGGGGGACTGGTGTTAGGAGATCTGAATGTCTCGTTGCTTGCTAGATGAGACTGACAGAGGAGGGAGAAGCATATAACCGACCCTGTTTAACAGGAAATGGGACCTTTGTTACAAGAAGAACTGGGAACCCATGCCTAAACAGCAACTGAGAATGTGTTACAAGTGTATAAATGGAAGGGAGTTCCTGTGTAACAGAGTCAACCAAATCCTGATATTAGTAATAGGCAGAAGATTGTAGTGCCTGGAGTTTCAGAGGTTTTTTTCCATTTGTAGTGCAGTGATTGGCCTCCACAGGCTCAGCTTGAGGCTTTCAGTCTGGGACATTTTGTGGATAACTGATTCAGATTGTCCTCTTCCTTTCTTCTCTCCCTCTTTTATTCATTGTGCTTCAAGCTAAAGCTTCAGGCAGCAGATGGATTTAACAGCATGGGATCAGCAAATTCCTGTTATGATGAACTGAGAGAGAAAAGCCCTAACTTAGCTCTATTGATGCAAAGGGGAATAATTGCTTGTGAGTCAGTGGAGCTAGGATTTCACTCTGTGCATCTAGACTCCTCCTGAGTACTTAAAAGTGGAACTGGCACTCTAATGGTATTCTTAGAGATTGCAGAAGATGTTCATGATGTAAAAAATTACCAAAATGGTAATACTTATTTTACATAAGAAATCATATTAACAAGCTGGAGATGATTATATTTATAAAGCAATGGAAACTAAAGTTAAGCAAGTTCTGTTTATGATATATATCTTGACTTACTTAAGGACTATCAAGAATACTTTTTGGTCGTTAAAAAAGGACTGCTCTCTTGGACCAGGAGTCTATACATTGACATGTAGGTGTTAAAAGTAAACAGTAGGTGTCCTCAGAACATTAGTATTGCTCTTCATTGGAACAGATGTAAAGGGAAGGCAGAAGCCCTGCTGATCTCTGTGGCTGGGGACAGCTCCTTCCTTAATTGTATGAAACATGCTGAGATGAATTATGCAGCCCTATTGCTTTCTCCTGGAACAGGGTGATGTGTTAAAGCTTAATGTAAGCTTATGTGATCTACTTTTGCTTTGCTGTTTTAAACACATTTTGACCGTTGTCATGCCTCAGACATTAGAGGAAATACCTGTGTTGCACAGACAAAATGAGGACACACTCAATTCTTATTGTTTGCTATGGCATGTTGAATATACTAGCTACCTGTGGTGGCAATGAAAGACTGGAAAAGCCACTTGCTGCTTTACTGACAATTATTCTCTACTCACACAACTTTCTCTTCAAACTTCCAATGAATGACATCTGGTGGTTTTGGAGATGATGACTGATTAACTACTATGAATCACTCCAAGAGCTGCTAGTCTTCTTTAAGGGAAGTTACTGCAGCCAATAAAGAAACCAGACCAAACCTGTGGGCCGCAAGGTCCTGAGAGTCAGTTTGCAGCCTTGGTCAAGGTTTGGTACCCTCAAGTGCAATTTATATAGTCAGCATCTAATACTGGGCCTAAACTCTTGTGCTTCAGAAGAACACTTGATTGTAAAGTCCAGCCCCTATGTATGACAAAAGTCAGCTTGCAGTAGTCTAATATGTTCCATCGGTGCTCGTCCAGACTGACAGATCATTTCAACAGCTGGGAGAGGAGGGTTTGTTGCTGAAGCTACTGTTGAATTTTTTCACTGTTGACTACTCAGAAAATAAAAGTGAAGTTAAACAAATCAGTAGAAGCCTTGTGCACTAAGGATGATGCAGTCATCATAATCCATACTGAGACATGGGTAATGAAACTTCTGCAAGTCTTAGGTTCTCCTCCTTTTATTTTGGCCAAAGTAAACACCACTGTGTCACCATAAAAGGATTGTTTATTATTTTAAAGTATAGTGTCTATCTTCAGTCCGCCAAGAACTTGCAGAGACTGGGACATCAGAGCAAGGGGAGGTCCAGGTCAAAGGAAAGCAGGATCCTGCTGCATACAGTCCTTGTCTTTGCAGAACCATTCAGCAAGAGAAAACCAGCAGAATATTGGCATTTTCTATATTAAATTTAGCAACCATCTTCTAACACAGGTTGTAGGGCAGAGGAGGAATCGTTGTTGTAAGAGACAGGTACTTTGCTTATATATAGCTGAGACCTTTCCAACTGTGGGATAATCATCATATTTTCCAGTGTATGGTGCAGGCAATGGCCTTGATACCCTGTACCCCATGCCATGGTGCATTCACAGAGATATTTAACGTGCTGTCCTGGTTTGAGTGAGAACAGAACTAATTCTGTTCAGTAATTTTACTTTTCATCTCAGTTCTTCTAATTAACTGCACTTTCTGAAGGTAGCAGCCTGTTTTCCCAGGCAGTGTCTGCTTCTAGCAGTGGTAACACCCCATGGTTAGAGTCAGTACCAAGGGTTGGTGTGCAGACCAAGGCCACTGCTGGATCTTGTGCACCACATTGGGGGGGTGCAGAAAAGTAAAAAGCTGCACCTGCAGGGAGGAGCGGACAGGACGGGTGACTCTAAACTGACCAACAAGGTATTCTATCCCATATACGTCATATTCGGCATAGAGTTGAGGGATCCGAAGGGTCTCTGGGCTCTTCTCCTCTCATGGACTGCTTTGCCAGCTTTGCTTGTCTTGGCTCGGGTCCTCTTTCAGTTCCTTCCTCGGAGCACCCAAGGAGGTCTCTGTCCATTCTGCCTTCGATCTGTTCTGTGTGTTCCTGAACCCGGTACCAGAGTCCAGCTCCTGAACACAGCTCCCGTCTGATGCAGGGCCCAGCCTGGGACTCCCCTGGTGCCTGCTCCACAGCATCAGTGGTGACGGCGATGTAATTACCATCAGGGGGGTTGGGTTCAATACTGGTTTTGTGTATATTTGTATATATTTCATTTTTATAATTTCATTTTCATTAAAGCTGTTCTAGTTTCCTTTTCTAATCGCTAAGTCTCTCTCCCTTTTTCCCTTTCTCTTCCCCTTTGAGGAGGGAGGGGGGTTTAACAGAGAGCGTCTGTCTAAGGGGCCGCGCTGTTTCTGTTAGAAGCTGTGGAAAACTCCATGCCAATATCACTCTAGTACTGTTGAATGCTTTGTAATTACATGGGATATTTTATAACCAGCATGTCCCATGTAACATACTAGATGATGGCTGACTGATTAACTGATTCCTGGTAACTGAACTTGTTTTTCTCTGTGTTCCCTGGTAAAAACTGACCAGATTAATCTTGAGTATCTAATTTTGAAGTTGAGCAATAGAACTCAATGTTCAATTCTCTTCATGTTTATAATTTGCAAGCATAAAAATAAGCCAAGCCAGTGTTACTGAGACAGCAACTTGTAGGATGCTGTAGGAAAAGTCCTGTTCCACAGCTTTGGCCTATCTGGACAGTTATAGATGCTAGTCCTAGTCCCACAAACATGTCAGGAAAGCAGTTTTTCAACAGGCATGCAAATGACAAAGGAGCGTTGTTTTTGCTAGCCTGGAGTGGGACTGCAAATTCCCCTCTCTTGATCCATAAAATGACATAGACTTTTAAAGCTAAAATGTTGTGTTTAGAGCAGGAGGGAAATATGTTCTTGGTGCCTCCAGTTGATCCACAAACACAAGTTGACATCAGCTCAGCCTTAAAAGCAGAATATCTTTCACACAAAAGAGGACAAAGAAAGCAGCTTTTCCAGGACAGGAAGTTGCCCTTTATCTCACCCAGTTTACAGAGCAGTATCAAGGATGTTACCAAGGCACTGGCACTAAGTCTATTTTTACTGGTGGATCTTAATATCTCTACCAGAGAGAATCAACACTGCAGAAAAGACACTGACAGGTCCAGCCTTTCTAGAAAAGATATACAAATGAAAAACTGCTGTGGGAGTGCTGTCATGGGAGTAATAAAACTTTGCCTAAGAGAGAATTGGTTTATCTTGCATCTACATCCATCAGCAGAACCACATCTGAACATCTCATCCATTAGGCACATCAGGAGGATTGGCTGACACTGCAAAGCCAGGGCTCTAGGGAGTGCAGCTGATGTTAGGGGCTGCCCTATCCATCCTAGACTGCCCCACTGCAAGCCCTGTACTCAGAGTGCTTCCTGTGGCTGGGTCCACCCTGTTCAAAGAGGTGCCTGTTCAGCCTGACCCCTTCTTTTCATAGCTCCTGTGATGCTCTGCACACCTTTATCACCTCTGTATGGTAGTTATTGGATCAAACTGTAGCTGCATGGTAGACACTGAGCTATCTCTCAAAGCAGCAGTGATGAGCATGAGGTTAATTACCATTTGACCTGCCTGGAGAGTGAATATATTAACAATTTATTGAGCTTGTCTTTTACTCAGTAACCCACATGGAGGAAATGATGTTCCTGGACAGCACTGTGCTGCCATGGCAATGGCAGCAATCTGCATTTGGCTCATTAGAGAACATGATTTGACCTGTCTGAATTTCAATGAGTGCTGACATTCAGCTAAGAATGGAAATCCTCTTGAAATGTCCCAAATCCTGTCCTTCTGTTCAAGTTCATCTGCATTATTCTGCTGCTGGCAGCTCTCCAGCTCATGGGAATCCCCAGTGTTCGCCACTGCGAGTGATTAGCTAGCAGTGTGAGGCAGAGGGAGAGGATGTGCAATTTTCTCTCGCTGTGGAATTATCATCCGCGTGTGAGATAAGAGCATCCCTCATTCATTAACTTGATTTCAAAAGAACCCTGCCATTTCACTTACATTACTACTGACAATAACAATTTGAAATGCTGTTTAACGAGTTATCAGTCCAGACTATTTCTGCCACAGTTTGATGACTTTTTTTGTGTGTTTATTGGGCTAGACTTGTACTTGAATTTAATTGTTATAATGCCACTGGCTTAGCTGGAACTATGCTAGTTCAAACTGATGAGGGTTTGACTCTTGGTTAAGTACCCATATCACTTTTGCACAGGCTGAAAATGCCTTCTGAATTGCAGGAAAAGCTCAGAAAGCATGAAAGTACAGGATTTCAGTTTAAATAGCACATTCTTATTCTTCTAAAAATGTGAGAAAGTTTTTCTTCTCATGCCGTTAGTTTTACTGTCTGGGGTGATTAAATATTGGTCATCTTCACCAGCTTTGGTGCAAAGCAGAGCTGGGTCAAATAATCTTCATATGGTCCTTCTCTAAAGGGATGTTATGTTCAGGATGTATGAATCAATACATGAAATTCTGTGCCTTGCTTATATACAGTTGACTGTATCATAGACTACATCTGCATCATAGACTACATCTGTCTTTCTATATAAAATTGAAGTCAGTGAGTGCCTTGCTGAGCATCTTGCTATGACGCCAAGGCAAAAGGCTACATAGTCCTACAATCAGTCTGTTCTCCCAATAGCAAGTGATAGGCCAACAGGAAATGACCTCAAGCTGTGCAAGGGGAGGTTTCGATTTGATATTAGGAAAAAATTTCTTCACCAAAAGGGTTGTAAAGCCCTGGCACAGGTTGCCCAGGGAAATGGTGGAATCACCATCCCTGGAGGTATTTAAAAGACGTGTAGATGTGGTGCTGAGAGACATAGTTTAGTGGTGACCTGGAAGTGCTGGATTAATGGTTGGACTTGATGATCTGAAAGATTTTTTCAGACCAAAATAATTCTATGATCCTAGGCCCTGGTTCTCTTCTGAGTTCAATGTGGTGTGCCCTTGAAGGCCCTAAGCCATAATTTCTACTTTGTTCATGTGGGTTTTTTTCCAAGTTCAAATCCATAGCTAATGTGAGGTTGTGGGTCTCAGTCCAGTAGGAAGCTGTTTCATAGCGGGAAGACAAGGGTTTGCGTTGCATACCCTGAAAAGGGAGTCCTAGGGGAACTGTTGGAGGTCTGTGTGGGGCAGAAGGAAGCAAAACTGAAACAGTCATGCTCAGCTGGTTTAACAGGAGTGGGTCAGGCTATGTGCTGTTCCTGTATAGCACCAGGGAGAATGGCCCCAGCCCAGACTGTGGGCTCACTAGCAATGCAGTATCCTTGGATCCCTTCAGCAATATAAACATAGACAGATCCTTATCCTTTTTTATTTTTCCGTCTTAACAAACTTCCCAGGTTCCAGTAATGACATGACTACCAACACTGAAATTCATTTGACCTGACTTCTATTCCATAAATATTAAGCTTTGGTCTAAGCCAGCACTCAACAGCAAAAGTCACATCCTAGTCCTGAGATTGCCACTGTGAGATGAATCTTACTGAAAGTTGCTCATAGAGAAACGTGTGGTGGATGTTTGGGTTATGTTTTAGTTCAGCTGTAGACAAATCTTGAGCAAACCAGTGAAGTTCAGTGTCTGCAATAATAAACTTTACTTGTCTCTTAAATGGAATACTACAGGGCTGCAAAGATTTTTGAGACCGCTGGCTTAGAAATGCTGCTATGGAATTGTAATCAGAAGATATGATAACTGTTTATAACTGCAACATGCTGACATGATTGTTAATGAGAATAATTTTATTTATGGGAGAAAAAGTGAAGTATGGAGATTAAACTTGTAAATAATTTCTATAGCATAAATTTCCCCACTTCTCAACACCAAGTCAAAAGGCAGGGCCTGTCTCCTGACAAATGTGCTACTTCATTCAGACAAGTATAATGCACCAGAGGAATTCAGACACAAAATGGTCTTGGAAAAGACACATAACAAAGCCTTGAGGGAAGATTTAAGGAAAACCTTGCAGAAGGAGGGAGAGGATAAATGATGCACAAAAGTGGGAGGCTGGTTGGAGAAAAAAGATAAGAGTGGGAGAAATAGACAGACGTGTCCGAATTTTGTTTTCAGTTACAATCTCATAAATGATTTTTTTCCCCAGTAGTACTTGCCTTTGGAGAGCCTAGATTTCTTTTTATTGCCCATCTCCTAATAACCAAGGACTAGTCAAAGCCAGAAAAAGAAAACCGTATATAGCATGGTCAGTACTCTGACATGGGCTTACCAAATTTGTCATTTTAGAAGCAAGGAGTATGGGTGGGTGCATTTTCTTCCTGTGGGATGGGATACGGTTTGTTTTTCTGAGAAATAAAATGTCTTATTGTAATTTACAGCTTTGGACTTAAAAAGGAGATGAGGAATCTGGATGATTTTTTTCATCTCTGGTGAACTAGATGACCTGAAAGTTATTCAGCCTTTAGACTTCATGCGTATGTGTACCCTGCAGGTACAAATACAGCAGGTCCAAAAAGGTGATAGATAAATTCATGGAAAGCAAGTACATAAAGTGATAGTAAAAGAAAAACATAGGGCCTTATCACCAATCCTCTTAAACCACTGATTGACAGAGCCAGGCTCTTTTCAGTGCTACCAGAGGCCATCGGCACAAACTGAAACACAGGAGGTTGACTCTGAACATTAGGAAATGCTTTTTTACTGCTCACATGTCCTTCCTAATCATATTGCTCATTGACACTACTTGAGATGCAGTATTAGATGAGACTGACACAGGGCAAAATAGAAGATGTCTTATGTCCTTATGAACCTTAGAGATGACACTTTGCTTTCTAGGCTGGACTCTCCTGCAGACCTAGCCAAAGTCTATTCACAAGCTCTTTGCATACATGTAGGAAACTGATTAGGCTGTCCATGGTAAGGTGGAGGCCAGGCATTGGAGGGAATCTGGTGGGATGGGGAGAGTGGTGCTCTCACAGGACACTGCCAGAGTGATCCAGGCATCACCTGCAGAACAAGGAGACCTGCAGAAACTTCATTTGATCTAGGGAAGATTTAACATACATAGAATTTTGATGAAAGAGAAAAACTAGGATGGCATTCAGAGGAGTGTAGGGAGTGCAGACAGAGCAGAATGAAATGCCAGTTGACTGGAAGTTTCTCTGTTGTCTCATCTAATGTTTAATACCCTTTTCAAAGTGTGACACATACCAGCCGAAGTGTGGGAGGTAATTCTGTATCACTGGCCTAAGTTTCCTCCCACACAAAGCAAATGCTTTTAATTCAGCCTGTCCTTGGCTTTCGCTGTGAGGATACACAGAGCCAGTTCTTCACCTTTTGGAAGAGATGGTTTTTTAATTCAAGAGTGCTCTCATACACATATTTGCAAGTAAATTTGCACAAACAATAGCAGGTACAAGAAGTCATGCAACTTTTGACTCCTGAAACTTGTTCTCTAGAGTAGGCCTCATCCTTATTAATAGGCCTCACAAAGGTAGGTGGGCACTCTCCCAAGCTTCATTTCACTGAAATGCCATTACCTACAGTCGGAAATCTAACTGTCCTGACTACTTTGGCAGATGCCAGTCAATCAAGGTAAACAAGCCAAGGTATTCTGCCTGGCCTTTTTGTAGTCTTTCAGGGATATGTAGGTACCCTATAGGTACGGTGACAAAGTTACCAGCTCCATGAACACACTGTGGATATAGTGCAGCTGGGACTGGATGTGGGCACTGAGACTAGATGTGGGCATGTGGACCCCACTTCTCATGACTGATCTCTACTGAACTGCCTTCTACTCTCCCTTGATTGTACTGATTAGTGACGGGGTCCATATACCTAACCACCTGTAGTGCCATTTTAGCCTTCAGCCACCTCTTTTAAAAGATATGGGTTTCCTATAGGCTCTTTATCATGGTTGCCAGCCCTATGCAGGTATCTTGCACAGGGAAATTCCAATGGCATTACACACTATGTTTAGGCAACTGAATAAAGGTCCAGGTCTCCACTGACTATAATAGAATTTTAAATATCTACCCTACACCTACTTTTTAGTGTCTAAATCTCAACTGAATGTCAACAGGTGATGAAGAGTAGATTTTTTTACACAAGACAGGTCTAAACACTGTGATCGGGCCGCCTCTGCGCTGCTAAAATAGTCTTCCAGAGAATAGATTTTTTTTTTTAATTGCAGACAAACCCTTTGAGTCTGGAAGAAATCCCTATGACATGACAAGGGTTTGGTACAAACAGCCATTGAATTAGTCATGTAGGTCCATAAGTAGCAACTCTATGTGGTCCTTTTGTGGTAGCATTGTGAAGGCTTCCAGATGTTCAAAGAATCACAGAACAGTTGAGGTCTGACAGAGGTTGGTGACAGAGGCTTGTGACTAAGTGCTGGCATGCAGGGACAATGGTGGCTTTGACTGGACTGTTCAGAGGTACGCCTTTTTAAGGAAGTCACATGAGAATTGAATGGCATTTGTCTGTATCCTGGGTTTTGATACAGTTTGCCCATGAAGCATAAGAAGCAGGAGTGAGAACAGAAGTTCAGAAGTTACCAGAGGCAGAGAGTTACCTTCTTTCTGAGTGGTGAGAGACAAGGACATTCACCAAAGTGAACACACTGGCTAAGTCTACATTAGTGACTTAGACAGTATTTAGGCATATTGTAGGGCCCTGGAGCGTGAAATTGTTTCAATGCCTCCATCATGGTTCTGGGAAAGGCAAATGAACACTTAACCAAAAACTGATCAGGGTCCTGGACTCAACAAGGGCTCAGGATGATTTCCAATTTGTGGCTGCAAGACGTCATCCATTTTTGGAGGGATAGACAATGATTGTGACCACCTGGCTTGTCCATCCCAGATAACAGAGCTGAGAACATCAGATACAGGAAAGATGAGGGTACACATAGCAGCTGACTTGCCCTCAGGCTTTGCACATATTCTCCACCCATCTTGTTTTGTCCCCTGAGCTGAATTGTCACTGCTGCGCCTTCCCACCCTAATGATAACACAATAACCTAAACTAAAGTGTCTGAGGAAACACCTGCCCTTGCTATCCTCTTTTCCTTTTGGTATAGATTGCTTGCTAACCCAAAACTACAATGAGCATGTTCTGTATCAGAGCTTGTTTGCAGGCTGTTTTCCTGGTCTGCAACAGTTAGTACAGAAGTTAAATACCTGGAAATTGGGACCTTTGGTGCATCAGAGCTGAGTTGGGTTAGATGTCTTTCTTTGAGGTGATATGAATGAATATACATGAGAGAGGCATGTTAGACGTCTAGAATTCCTTGTGAATTGCCCTAGATGTAGATGCTGAAAGAGGAAGAATTGCAAATGAAAACTTAACCACCTAAAGCCACTTCAAACATATCTTTTCAAGCATGTGAATCTTACTTTTACTGTCATATCCTGCAGAACTCTCAAAACTGTCTCTGAAAAAAATGTGAAACAACCCCCAAAAGAAAAAACAACCCTCAAAAAAAAAAAAAAAAAAAAAAACCACCAAAACAAAAAAAAACAACCAAACAAAAAAAACCCAACCAAACAACAAAACAAAAGAAACCCCTCAACAGATTATTTCATCTATCACTGTTTTCTGGGTTTGGTTTTTTTTTTTTCCTACTAAATGAGAACAACAGTCCATTCATTCTGGGCTGTGAGGATCACAGAATCATTAGGGTTGGGAAAGACCTCTAAGATCATCAAGTCCAACCATCTACCCAACATTATCATGACCACTAAACCATGTCCTGGAGTGCCACGTCTACATGTTTTTTGAACACCTCCACAGATGGTGACTCCACCACCTCCCTGGGCAGCCTGTTCCAATGCCTCACCACTCTTTCAGTATAGAAATTTTTCTTAACATCCAACCTAAACCTCCCCTGGCACAACTTAAGCCCATTTTCTCTCATCCAATTGCTACTTACCTGGGAGAAGAGACCGACACTCACCTCACTACAACCTCTTTTCAGGTAGCTGTAGAGAGCAATAAAGTCTTCCCTCAGCCTCCTCTTCTCCAGACTAAACAATTGCAGTTCCCTCAGCTGCTCCCCATAAGACAGGTTCTCCAGACTCCTCACCAGCTTTGTTTCTCTTCTTCGGACACACTACAGCACTTCAATATCTTTCTATTCAGCACCCAAAACTGAATACAATATTCAAGGTAAAGCCTCCCCAGTGCCACGTACAGGGGCCTGATCACTTCCCTACTCCTGCTGGACACACTATTCCTCATACAGGGCCAGGATGCTTGTTGGCCTTCTTGGCCATCTGGGCACACTGCTGGCTCATGTTCAGCTGGGTGTCCTCCAACACCCCAAGAGGTCACCCCAAGAGGTCAAAATTTAGAGGTCAGTTACTCAGATCCTGAAGGATTTCTGTCATATTTCTCCTCCAGATATCAAATTCCAAGATTCTTCCTTATTTCTGAGGAAAAAGTCTGTAAAATAAAATAAAATCGTGTTAGCAAAACTTTTATCTTCTCATTAGTCCCCACTGTTACCAGCATCACTTCATCTGCCACACCTTTCACATTTTAATCCTTGCTTTAGATAATCCTAAATTCTGCCTGGAAAGTATGAAAATAATTATGAATGCAATAAAATTCGAAGTATAACATTTTCTTGATATGTTTTTCATGTTTGCCATCTTGACAGATTGGTGTAGTAGAATCTCAATTTTACTGTTTCCCCTTTGAAATAATTTTAGCTCCCCTTGAGGAAGAAATTAATGAAACTAAGACACTTTTTATCTTGAAAATGTGAGATTTTTTGTCACAGGATGTCATGTGCACGAAGATGCAGAGCCATTCCGCTGAGTCACTCCCACAGCTGCACCACATTGGTTCTATTAGTTCCAATTCAGAAAAACAAAGGAGAACATTTCTCAGAGGCAGAGTATACTGGGAGTCAAGACACAGGAAGGAATTCCTCAGCATAGTCATGCTTAGTTGGGTGATACGTAATTTGTGGCATTTAAGCCTGAAAGAAAAGCATCATGTTGGACTGTCCGCACACAGCATTAATGTATGATTTTTGGGTATATAAACTGAGTGAATGAAGGAGGAATCCGACTACAAGCTATACATGCCACTTTGAAGTACTGTCCTGTCACTATATCTGTGCACTCCATGTATGCTCCAAAGGACAAGGGAAGTCCTGGTCACAGCGTGGAGATGGCTTGTGCACCGTGCAAATGCAGTCATGAGAGAAATTAACCACAATCTTGTATCTCAGTCTCTACAGCGCATAAAAAATGGATCTCTAAAACTTCTCAACTGGACAAAGTTGAAGAGCTATTCAGAGAGATTTCAAAATACACAACTTTGTTGTGAGACCATCAGCTACATTATAGCTACTTTCTCAAAGCACAGAAATGCTGGACCTTCTTAATGAATGAATCTTTAAGAGTGTTTATACTAAAACATTTTATTTGTGTTAATCTTTTTTTCTCAATTAAGACTAATTAAGACATTTATTCCAAAATGTTAGAGGCAGACATATGGAACTGCAGGTTTCAGACTGGATCTTAAATTTGACATAATTTTAAGCATCTAAATGCCAGCATGTAGGAGACTCCAAAAATGGTGGAAGCTGGGACAGTGAGATAAGGTAGAAAAAATACACAATCTGCTAAGTCTGTCATGTGTATTCCATGTTGGCATGCTATACTGTGGTGGGATGGCCTTGATTAACAGCTTAACTCCCACCCAGGTGCCTGCTCACTTGCCACCTCACTAGGGCAAGGGTGGGAAAGGAGAAAACCCAGGAAGAACAGGAACAAGAAAACATGTGGGTCAAGATAGAAGATTGCTTACTAATTACTGATGTGGGCAAAGCAAATTCAATTTGGTGAAAATGAACTTTATTTTTTTCCAGCCAAAATAGGTATGAGTAATGACAAACAAAAAGACAAACATTAAAGCAATAAGTTTCCTCCTCCCTTTCCTAGGCTAAACTTCTGTCCTTCAAACCAGACTCCTCTACCCCCGTAATTGCATGGTATGGTGGGGGGGAGATGATGGTCATCACACAGCATTTTTTCCCTGCTGCTCCTTCCTTCTTACACCATTCCTCTGCTCCAGCATGGGTCATCCATGGGTTGTAGTCTTGTCAGGAATGGTCTGGCTCTGGCATGGGGTCCTCCAGACCAGTGCATGGAGCATGTCCTCCTCTGACCTTGGTGTTCGTTCTGTTGTTTCTCACTTTGCGTTCCTTCATTCTCTCACCATCTGCCATTTTCAGACATGTCAAATACGGTTTCACAGAGGTGACACCATCTTGGCTGATGGGTTTAGCTGTGCACTTTGGTGGGTCCATTGTGGAGCTGTCTGGAATGGTCTGGAACCAGTTGTGTCTGGTATGGGGCAGCCCCGACATGTCTTTAAAAAGGTCCTGCAGCTCCCCCAGTTCCAAAACCTTGTCACAGACATGCAATATATATATATTCATGACTACAATTTGTAAATAGTGCTTTTAACTAATTACTTTTTTCCCATGGTTTATGAGTTATGATTTGGAAAGTTTAAATGCAACCTCAGAAATGCTTAAAACCAAAAATCCTCCCCCAAAATTAGAAAGAATGTACTGATTAAAAAATACAAATAAATAGTTAGAAAATTTGGAGAAACAGTGGAAGAAATCTGACAACCTCAGTACACACACACACAAATATTATGGAAATGTCTCTTTGAATGTCATTTCGCTGAGCTTGTTTTATGTACCCCAAGAAATGGTGAAGGACTTGTAAGTGCTCACAACCATAGCTGGTATAAACCCTAATACAGATTTTATACTAAAAGTAATGGAGTTTGTTCTTTCTAGGAGGGAACTCTCATATATTTAAGAAGCATTTATATATGTAATCCTCTATATAAGAATTTATGTGATGCTTACTAACCCTAAGAAGTAAATAGAGACTGACCAGCCCCTCAAGGCAGCCAAGGCATTAGAGGATTTTTAGAGAAAAGAGGACCTATTTCAGTTCTCTGTCACCCCAGAGAGTGGAGGTGCTGCTGCAGCTGTTCCCTCTGCACAGTCAGCCAAGACTGCTCCTGGCAGAAAATGATAGGAACAGCTAAGAGCAGCTAAGAACAAAGCTGAGATCCAGATAGAGTTATAGAATCACAGAATAGTTTGGGTTGGAAGGGACCTTGAAATGTCATCTAGGCCAACCCCCCCTGAAGTAAACCAGAACAGATTTCACTAAATCAAGTTGCTCAGAGCCCAGTCCAACCTGACCTTCAATGTTCCCAGGGATGAAGCATCTACCACCTCTCTGGGCAACCTGTTGCAGTGTTTTACCTCCATCACTGTAAAAAATATCTTCCTTATATCTAGCCTGAATCTACCCTCTTTTAGTTAGGTTGTGCTTTAGCAAATTATATTTTGGTTTGGTTTTTTTATCAACTGTTTCCATTTTGTCATCAATTGGCCAAACTCATACTTTGCAAGAAAAACTCAGCTTCTCTCCTAATCTTGTATAGTAAGAAGTATACACTTGAAGTAACCTACCATGCCCTGCATTTTCAGTTTCTAATGGACTGATTGGTCTCCCCACCTCAGGCACTGCTGATTCACTCTTAATGCCTCCTTTTCAACATGCTTTTGACTTCCAAATGGCTCTACATCGAACTGTGAGAGTCATTCTGGGTACTAGTGACATCAGCTGTCAGGTAAATGGAGAAAAATATGCCATAGCCCATGTGGTTCAATGTTTTGCAATAGAATGAGGAAGGAGTGGAACAGGCAGTGTTCTCTGTGGTGTCTGATAGCAGCATAGAAAAACAGTAACCTGTAAAGAAATGTTATCAGCTTGGGATGGTAAAGATTGATGTAGCCTCCATTCATTCTCCTTCCTATGTGGATAGGTTTTGCCAGACTCAGTTCTTTTTCAACATCAATCATATCTACACTGCATATACATGGAGCTAGTTCAACAGCAAGCTCAGCAAAACTGGATGGTGGAGTTTACCTGTGTGCTTCATCTTAAGTCTTGTGATACATACATGTCTTGATATACCTGCCTTGACTACAGCAAAGAGAGATACATATATTAGAAGGTTATTGTTTCTTGCACCAACATGAAGGACAGCAGGTTTTCCTCAGACATCTATCACATCTCCTTAGGTTGCCATATGGTGGAGTTCCTGCCAAGTTTATTCCTATCCACACTCTAGTAACAACCCCCTTTTTATATCACTATTGGTAATACTTTTTAGCCTTCACACTCTTCAGGAAAGCAGATGCTGGGGTACCATCCCAGTAGAATATCATTATGATTCTTCCCCTGCACAGTGCATTCTCCCTTCCCTTTGGGATTATTTGATGACACATTTCCTTGTTCAAAACTATGGAAGCCAAGAGAACATATGGTCCATAGTTTATAATAAACCCCTGGCAGTCTGCCTCTACGGATGTTTTAGCACATTGTGGAGACTTGATAGCTTGCAACATTTCCTTCTCAGACAGATCATTTCCTGGTAGTTAGTGTTGGCTGTGTTGACAGCTGCAAGTTTGTGTTGGGACAAAGAGACATTTACATGTAATGAATAGCAGTAAAATGCCTGTGTGATACAGCCCTGAGAGGTATAAAGGTTTGCACTAAGAGCTGGACTTGTGGCCTTCTGGAGACAGTACATGAAGAGCTTTCTTTTGTTGTAAAATGCAGGTTAGTTCCCCCTTTCTATCAGATCATTCATAACCATTATTCTTAAACACAGTGTCAAATTTCATATAAGTCCATCTTCAGAATAAAGGATTTCCAGTTTCCGAGCTCATCTAAAGACATTTGCACAGGTTCTTCTCAATGCTTATAGATGATATGAAGTTTCTTCTGTAGCCACTGTTTCTTGCCTCTGAGTCACAACTTACTGCCCCATGCATTGAGCTGATGCAACTGTTTGCTGGTTTTCCAGATAGAGCAGTTCCACGAACAGTTCCATTGGATGGAGGGGCAGCTGAATTGTGCCATGTGTAGAAGGGGTCTACACAAAGTGAGCTTTGAATTACATCACATGAGTCCACAGAAACCATCACTCTGTTTATAGATACTCTTGTCCCTTCATCGGTCCTAAAATCTCTAGTTTCCCTTTACCTTTACAGCATTCCTACCTCTTCCAAGATTCAAATTATGATTAAATTACTTCCTCCACTGAGGAGCTGGACTGAAGGTAGGATTAATTGCCTAAGGAGAAGTGGACTAGGCAATATCATCAAATCATAGAATGTTTTGGGTTGGAAGAGACCTTTAAAGATCATCTTGTTCAAACCCCTTGTCTTAGGCAAGGGCACCTTCCACTAGATTGGGTTGCACAGAGACCCATCCAATCTGACCTTGAATACCTCCAAGGATGGGGCATTACAACTACTCTGGGTAACCTGTTCCACTGTCTCACCATTCTCATTGAAAATAATTTCTTCCTTATGTCCAATCTAAATCTAACCTCTTTCAGTTAAAAACTATTGCTTCTTATCCTGTAACTACAAGCCTTGGTAAAGAGTCTCTCTCCATCTTCCTTATAAGCCTTAATATATACAAAGGCTGCAATAAGGTCTCCCTGAAGCCTTCTTTTCTCCAGGCAAACAATCCCAACTCTCTCAGCAGCTCTTTATAGGAGAGGTGTTCCAGCCCTCTGATCATTTTTGTGGCTCTCCTCTGAACCTGCTCCAGCATGTCCATGTCCTTTTTGTGCTAGGACACCAGACCTAGATGCAGTGCCCCAGGTAGGGTCTCATGCAAGCACAGTAGAGGGAAACAATCACCTCCCTTCTATTGCAGCCACTCTTCTTTATATGCAGCTTAGGATACAATTGGCTTTCTGAGCTACAAGTGCACATTGATGCCTCAGATTTAACTTTTCATCCACTTGAAATGCCACAGGGTGTCAGGAAGCTATAGCATACCTGTACCAACATAACAAATATGACATAAACCCTACATAAAACTCATGCTCTTCTAGACGGGCATCTGGAAGACAAGCAGAATAGTCTGTTGTGACTAATATGTCCCTGAACAACTATTCAGGCAACAGAATCACAGTCATGTGAAATGTAGCTCACAGGATTACTTTGGTCTTGGTCTTGAAAATTCCTCTTCAGAGACAGGAACTTGTCTTTTTTGCTGCTCTTATACACCCAGCCATATAATGTGGATAATAAATTCTTTTTTTCCTTTCCCTCTGCCCTCCCCAGTTGCTCCACCTCAGCACCTTAAACAGGACTGTGTTCTTACAGAAAGCCAGCTGCGTGCTCTGGCAAGGTGTCAGGCAAAGGGACAAGACTGAGAGCACAGAAAAAAAGCCTGTTCTATTTATTACATCTAGCTCAGGTAGCTCCCATCCCCAACCTATCCCCACCCATTCATTCCAGCTTCTGTCAAAAGATCTCAGCAGGCACAGTTTTTTGACTGTGTAAATCCACAGAAAGGAGCTAATTGTAACTACTGATGATGGGGAGGGAGAAGCACAGGAGGACAGAGGTGCATTCTTTGGTGGGGGAAGGCTGAGAGCCAGTAACTAACTCTGAGCATTATCCTTAGAGACTTGGTTCATCGGGGTCATGTGCTGGATGCTTTTGATCCATGTGTCAGCATGAATTACCTTCGAGTAGTTTGGAGGGTTTTTTGCCTATTATCCACAGGTGCTAAGCATAGTATGAGGGAAACACAGATAATATCTGTCACTGGACCTTTACCTTACAGCATTTGTCTTCCTAACCCATCCCAGAGCAGATTCTCTAAGCTTATCCTGAAGTTGTTGTCCTCCAAAGACAGACTTCTTCCCATCTTACAGCTACTTCCTAAAAGTGGCATGTCCAGTCTCAGTTAGACATCCGTTGTCCTCTGAAAAGTGAAATGGTAGACATCTAGTTTGTGTATCTAACAAAGATATTTTGCTAAGAATAGATACACAGATTTCAGGCAGTTGAATTTGACTGAATTGACTCAAACCATTGAACAACAAACCTAATGGAATTAATTTTTTTTGTCATCTGTTTCCCATGAAAGCTTATTTCATTTCCCTCCTTCCAACACTCTCATACATCTATCTCTCAGTTAACTTCATTCTCTGAAAACAAGGTGTCTTGGGCCTAGCCTACAGCAACTTTCACTGAAAATTGGCACCTAATTTCTTCAGGATTTAAGCTAGGTTTGTGGAAACCCCAGCTTGCCCATGCAGTGGCAGATAGAGGAAGTGAGTACCCTTGAGTAATCCTTCAGGCAGGAATACAGTCAAAAACCCAGTAAAACTTGACGAAAGTGATTTGATGACAAAGTGACAAAAATAACATCTCATTGTTAAGATCCTGCTACACAGATGATCATACTGCTCCTCTCAGGCAGAAAGGCCATGAGGCTGATGCTGGCTGTTCTGATGCATACAGTCAACATTGCCTGTTACTCCTCTGCTCCTGATGCCTACTGGAGCAAACTGTCAGGGCTGAGAAGGGGCTGAAACAGCTGATCTGGTATAGGTACAATGTGCTGGTAGTTTATTAAAGTAGCCTGCTCTACTCTATATCCCAGTCTATGAATGCATCAAGATGCTATTAACTGGATTCCAGACACTACTGATCTCTGCTGTTCTGCATAACTGAGTGTACAAGAAGTCTAGCCATGAAGATCTGGACGGAAGTATCCATCATATAAATTTGTGTCGCATGGGTTACAAGGTGGATATTAGATAATTCTGTTTGGCCTAAGATGAAAGGAGCTTTGAATTGTATATTTACTAAACTTTTCTCCTCACTGTTGTTTATCCTTCTGCCTTCTTCCTCCAATAGGTCATTAAAGCTGCTGAGGACATACAGTGTGACAGATAAAGGCTGGAAAAAAAAAAAAATATCAAGGTATTTATAAAATTCGTCCTTCATTTGCAGACTGTACACTAAACCATTCAGGTGTATTTTGAAATGACATTTTGAGGAGATGGCTGTGTATAATAATGGCACACATTACTTATCAAGGAGGGGGGAATTTCAGGTGGAAATAGGATCCTCACTCAGTTGAAAGGCTTTGAAAAGGGAAGATGTGAAGGAGATGAAAAATACAACAGTATTGTAGCTCACATGGATGACTGACCACAGGAGGAATCCAGGGGAGCAGAAAATGAGCCTGCATTGGCCTGATGTAAGGAGGCAATAAGATGAAAAACATCCAGACAGAGAAAGAGATGTGGTCCTGAGAGTGGTGGCATACTGTGATAACAATAACTGATGGTGTGTATGTATGACTGCAAACATCTTTTAAATACCTTCAAAATTCACATTCCACAGCTTGCTTCACTCTCCTCCTAGGCTTCACTTCTTAAGGTTGGAGGTTTCCTTGGTGTTGTGCAGTGCTTACCACAAAGGAGCATGAAATACTTTTTTGCAATGTTATATAAGTGAACTTAAAAGTTTGAGACTCTGTGGTCTGTTTACAGCTGTGCTTGGTGCTCATGGCAAGGTGATGGCAGCTAGGGGCTGCGGGGCTACCTCCATGAGAAGAGGTCAGGGCTTCCCGTGCCTGACACAGCTGGTTCCAACCAGATCCACTTACCTCTTTAACAGTCCCACTGCAGGACATAGTGCAGCCCATCATCCCTCATAACACAAATAGGGTTTGCTGTAACTTAACCTTAAAATGCAAAAGCTCGAGGTGATACATGGGTAGCCCTCTCTTTCTGACAGCCCTTGTGAAATGTTCTGTCACAACAGACAGAGCACAGGAGCCCAGTGGAACTCCAGTGGGTCCCTCTGGCATGGGCTTCCTGGAGGACTGGCCATGGACTGGCTCCAGCCCCTGTAGGACTTCCTATACATGGAGTGGAGGCTTCTTTAATGGTCCCTAGAAATCAATGCATGTCTTTCCTTGGAGCACTGGCTTATTTAGCTCCTCCTGGGAATTTATACAAACATAGAATGGTTTGGGTTGGAAGGAACCTTTGATGGTCATCTACTCAAACACCCCTGTAGTGAACAGGGACAGCTTTCACTAGATAAGGTTGCTCAGAGCTCTGCCCAATCAGACTTTCAATGTTGCCAGTGATGGGGCTTCTACCACCTCTCTAGGCAACCTGTTGCAGTGATTCATCACCCTCATTGTAAAAAAAATGTATTCCTTATATCTAGTTTAAATCTACCCTCCTTTATAGAATCATATACATTGGAAAAGACCTCTAAGTCCAACCATCTACCCAACATTATCACGATCATGTCCTGAAGTGCCATGTCTACACGGTTTTTGAACACTTCTACAGATGGCGACTCCACTGCCTCCCTGGGCAGCCTGTTCCAATGCCTCACCACTCTTTCAGTATAGAAATTTTTCTTAATATCCAACCTAAACCTTCCCTGGCACAACTTGAGCCCATTTTCTCTCATCCAATTGCTACTTACTTGGGAGAAGAGACTAATACCCATCTCAGTACAACCTCCTTTCAGGTAGCTGTAGAGAGCAATAAGGCCTCCCCTCAGCTGCCTGTTCTCCAGACTAAACAATTGCAGTTCCCTCAGCCACTTCTCATAACACTTGTTCTCCAGAACCCTCACCAGCTTTGTTGTCCTTCTCTGGACCCGCTCCAGCACCTGTGTCTTTTGTATACTGTGGGCTCATGTTCAGCCAACTGTCAAGAGCATGTCCAGATCCTTTTCTGATGGGCAAGTTTCCAGCCACTCTTCTCAAAGCCTGTAGGCATGGCAGGGTGTTGTTGTTAATCAGGTGTGGTTTTCTGTTCCTTTCGGTATTCTTCCCTGCCACTGAAGAGATTGAGGAGAACACTACCTGAGCTCCCGATCCTTCAACCAATTGTCCCAGCACCTTCAAGTCCTTTTTAATCATTTTTGGAATTTTGTCTACAGCATCATTACTATCAACCTGCATAACCAGTAGCAGGTAATAATCAGAGGGTGGTACCAGACCAGGGAGTTTCCTGGTGATGTCTCTAACCCAGGCCCCAGGGTGGCAGCATTGCCCCGTGGGATGGATCTGGTTGGCACATGGGGCCTCTGTCGATTGCCTATGACAGTGACCCTCCTTTGTTTCTCAACACAAGCAGCCCTAGTGTGTGGGGCTGGCTGACTCACCCCAGGCAACCCCCTGGATGGACCTTCATCTCCATCCTTATTTGCCTGTCCCTCGAGTTCAGACTTGTTTCTGTTCTCCCCCATCTCCAAGGTCCCCTCCTTCTGCTTGGTGACAAGAGGGGAGGGGATCCTCTGCTTCTTGGGGAGACTCCATCTGCTGCCTTGGCCTCAGTCTGCAGCCCCACCAACCTATCTCTCTCTCACTCCAGGATGCTCCTTAACCTCTCCAGTTCCTTTCTCCACTCCGCCCCTGGGGTGAGCAGATCATTCCCCTGCTCACCCTGCACACCGGGGTGTCTCTGCTCCCTCTGGTCTGAGGTCCGGGCTCAGGCACTCCCTGCAGCTGAGACCTGCACAGCCACAGGGTCCCCACAGTCCTTCTGGCACCAGCTTCAGCCGAGCAGTAACTGTGGCTGGTACTGCTTCTGCTAGGGCAATGACCGTGAGTTGAGTTCACCTCTCAAGCCAGGAGGGACCAGTTACCCCCAGCTGAACCCACCTCTGGCACTGTCCAAGCTCCCAGAGCCCGGCCTGAGGGTCCATCTTTGCAAACTGCTACCACAGGCCCAGCGCCTGTGCCTGCTCCGGTTTGGTGCGCATGGTCTGCACTCCTGAGCCAGCGCTGCCCTGAGAAGGGGCTCCCCAGGGGACACCACTTGCCGCTTGTTCGGGAGGGACAGGTCATGTTTATGCCTCATTCAGATCTGCCACTGGTGGTAACTTCGGAGGAAACCCTCCCAGGATCACCTGGCCCGGGCTCTGGACAATGTGCTTTTGTGCAGGTTGGAGAAAAGAATCGCCCATACACCGTTGCACTAATTATGTAAGTAGTTACTATGATGTCAAAAATAAGACCTAAACTGTGGGTGATTCTTCAGTGGAGGAAGGTATGTCACCAAGGTGAACTTGTGTCTGTGCAGCTGCACTGAAATCAATGCGGTTGTTGCATGCCTACTGCTGAGGACAGCCTTTGGCATAGTGTTCCAAGAGGTCAGTCACACAGAGCAGTTACATCACTCATAATAAATAACATTTGGAAAATGGTTGCTTCAGAATCAACTGAGCAACTCACTCCAAGAGATGCCAGTCTTCATTTCTGAGGTGTCCTCACAGTTTGTGCACATGAATTAAGTGTGCAGCTACATACTCACATGTTTCTTACTTTGGTCCATTACTATCTCTTGAGCATTTTTTATATAAGTTAAAAGTGAAAAACTTTTAAAGGTAAAAATTTGAAGGGTGAGGAAGGGGGAAGAACTTGTCATGAGGGCTTCATCACAAGGTTGTAGTGGATTGACCCCAGCTAGCAGATAAGCCCCTACCCAGTTGCTCATTTACGCCTCCACAGTGGGATGAGAGAAAGAATCAGGAGGGCAAAAGCAAGAAAAATTCATGGGTGAAGATAAATACAGTTTAATAAGTAAGGCAAAGAGGCATATGAAAGCAAAACAAAATAAGGAATTTATTTACTACTTCCCAGCAGCAGGCAGATGTTCAGCCATTTCCAGAAAGCAGGGCTTCATTGTGTGCAGTAGTTACTTGGGAAGGCAAATGGCATAAGCACAGACATCCCTGCTTTCTCTGTCTTTCTCTGAGTTTTTATAGCTGAGCATGACATCCTATGGTATGGAATTGACCTTTGGCCAGCTTGGGTCAGCTATCCTGGTTGTGTCCCCTCCCAAACACTTGCCCACCCCCAGCCTACTTGCTGGGGAGGGCAGAGTGGGAAAAAGACAACTGTACAAGAGCAGTGTTCAGCAGCAGCTAAAACGTTGGTGTTCTATCAACAATGGTTTAGTCACAAATCCAAAACACAGTGCCATACTGGACGATGTCAAGAAAATAAACTCCACTCCAAGCAGATCAAATATGAAGGCTCATTTTAACTTTCCGCACAGTTGGTAGCACAGTTAATGCTATAAAACACTGCTGACAGATGCCTTTCATGAATTCTACCAAAGCCTTCTCCCAGCTCTGCTCACACTGATCCCCCTGAAGCCAGGAGGCTGCATTTTTATCCCCAGCAGCTGCAAGGGTACGGAGACAAAAAATGTAGCTTTACTGACAAGTGGCTGGACAGGGTCATGCCTCTCTGTTCCCACATCTTGCTTTCAAGATATTTTGATTATTTTACTATCCTGTTTACACAAACTCAGTTAATCAAAATTTGTAATTAAATAAGGATTAGTTTTATCCCCCAGGACTTGACAGTACTATTTCCTGTATCCAGAATACCAGAAGTCAATATCTGCTGGACAGCTTCCCAGCACAGTGCTTGGAGAGAGCCACACTGCAGCTTGCTGAAAGCCAGTTATGCTCTAAGTTCCCACACATCCCACACTCACAGGGGATGACAGAACTGGCTTTACAACTTCAGTTTCTTGTCAAGCATTTAATTCAGCAAACTTCCAGTCTCCTCCTTGAATTACCTGAAAGTATATATCCCAAAACGCTCCTCCAGATTTTGTATATTTTAACACCTTTGAGTTCCAAAAGACTGTATTTATCTGAATGCTTTCTTGTCTTCTTATATTTCTCACCTGAAAATAGAGCAGGAGGTTCAGTATGTACAGTTAAAGCATCTTTCACTACTTGCCTTTGTAAAGCACAGATAGTTTCCGATACTGAATTTCCAGCAACACTCTGTGACTGGAAAGATCCTTGCTTTGCATTGTTTCAATATACAGTACATAAGATGATTCAGCAGAAGCTTCTTCTGGCGAAATGCATTTGCAGTGACAGTTACAGTACTTCTGTTCCATGAGATGTCAACAGTGATGTTGTGCTGCATGCAGATAGACAGGATTGTTTTGCAAATTTTAAACCAATAAGAATGTCTTTCTAGATGTATCTAGATGTATGTATCATCTAAAGCCTGTCATAAATCTTTGTTTAAGCTCCACTGGTATTTACTTTCCCTACAATGTGATGTGGCTAGGTGTAATTATTAGCACTTTCCCTGGGACTTGAGTGACTCTACTATAGGATATGTACAGTAAAGATGGTTACTACCAAAAGGTTTAACTAGATTTAGAAGTAGCAAAATATTAAATTAGTAACCACCTGAATTTCTGAAGACTGTCCTGGTAAGAAATCCTGGGGTGCATGATTTTGAAAACAAATAAGACAAGTTTTATCCTCATTAGCAGACATTTTATCTACATTAACTTCTGCATGGCCAATTACTTACTGGTCCTTACCTTAAAAATTACAGTGAAGAGAACACTATACATAGATGACATTTGAAAATACCTGCTCAGTGTATTTGCTTCTCATTGAGAATTTTTTGTCCTGTCTTCTTTGCATGAAGAAGTCCGTCTATGTTAGGCATAGGTTAGAGTTTTCTCATAGAAGATGACAGTGTAAATTTCATATTTTTCAGAAGTTTTGCCAAATAAGTGCATACTGAGAAACTCTACCTTAAAACATTTTGAAAACAAAGATATGAATCCTGTGGAGCAAGTCTCACACTCTCAAATCAATTTAAGCTGTTACACATATGCTACATAGATTACAGAATAATTATTTTAGATGTTTTACAGATATTTTTCATGTTTAAAAATTCAGATTTTGTGCCCTTTCACACATGCAAATAGGTGCCGCAGTTTTCATTAACCCAAGAAGTTAATCTTAAAAGGATGCAGAAGACCTCCTCCAAGGTGATGTATCTGTATTGAAAATGCCACTTTCAAGGACAATAATCCTTCTAACAAATATTATATATCCCCCTCAGAAATTCCATCTCTGTGATTCGTCAAGATGCAATAGTTTCCAGCCTTACTGGATGATGAGGCTTCAGACCTTAAAACTGGTATACTAGTGGAAACAAGTCACCAGCCCAGAAATGAATGTTAATCATCTTGCAGTGAAGCTGATCTGAAGAATAATTCACTGTGGGAGAACTCATTTATCCACAAGGACAAACAGAACACCATTCTCTAACAGGGAGCATTTTTAAAAGATTGGTTTTTATCCTACTCAGGCGACTGGAATATCAGAAAATGAATGTATTAGCAAGCAAATATATGTCTAGAGTCAAATGGAATACAGCACTAGTCTCTTCAATATGCAATGTAGCTTCTCAGTTTGACACGTGACTGCCCGTTTTCAGGCAGGGAAACAGGCCTGAATAACAATAAAGGTGATCAGAGACCATAAAGTACACTGTGACATTAAGTTTTGTGAAGAAAATTATCCTTTAACAGGGAATATCATAGACAGTACATAGAGCTTCCTGTGTAGTTCTAATGAAATAGAAGATTTTGCAGGAAAATATGCATGAAAAAAGAAAATTGAACTTCTACCACACCATATGCTGAAGAGCTCTGAGTGGAGCTATTGCACCTAGCATGTTTGTGCCAGGTTTAGTCCATCCTGCCCTCCTTTCTTTTGGCAATTCTTTCTTCTGGGAGGCAGCAGGTTTTTTCCTAAGGCAAAACCCCTGAGACTATTTCCAAACACCCTCTTGGAAGTGATGGACCTCTTTTTTGCCTAGATGGTGACTTGGCCTGCCTCAGGGCTCTTGCTGTTAAAGCACAACCAGTAGCTTAATGGTTAAAGACCATCTTTAACAAGGCTTGTCCCACCATCATTGCTGTCTTCCAAGAACTGTACCTATTGCAGACACTGTACCCACCTCAGTGGATGGTTTTCTCTCCTTCATGTTCAGACATGGACTCCAAAGTCCTTTTGTCAACCATACTGCATGTGGGTGTGTTTCTGTGGGTGCAGTCTGTTTTTGCCATTTATCTTTACCATTTTCCCTGCAACCATGTCCTCAAAGCCCATCTCTGAAACTGGCTGATCTTCCTTCAGTGTGTTCTCTTGGGCAGGATCAACTTGCATGAACAGAGTGGTGTAAATAGACCCAACATACCTGAGTGAAGGGATTTGAGGGTGATGGAACACTGGAAGAGGCTGCCCTGAGAGGCTGTGGAGTCTCCTTGTCTAGAGATTTTCAAAACCAATCTGGACACATTCCTATGCAACCTGCCCTAGGTGATCCTGCTTTGGCAGGAGGGTTGAACTAGATGATCTCCAGAGGTCCCTTCCAACTCCCACCATTCTGTGATTAATATGTGTCACACAGCTTCGTTTCACTGATTTGATTTCACAGCTTCCCAAACCAGAAATAGTCTTGAAGATAAGATATCCGGGTGATGTCTAATTTGAGCACTCCAAAATCCTGAGAATGGACAAAACTCACTACATTTAAAATAATATATTAAAAAAATTATTTATCTGACTTCTTGGTTTTGAAAATAATTAAGTTATATATTGAGGGATTTGTGTTTGCTTTGTTGCTTTTTTACACATACAAGCTTGCTGATAAAGAAACTAAGATGCGATGGCATTCACCTACCTCAAAGATGCTGGTATTTAAGTTAAAAGCAGAACCCATTACTATACTGAGAAAAGCTTCAGCATAAGAAACTCTTGTACGCGTATTTGAGCAATTTGAATGACACACAGTTTGGATGGAGATCACAGGGTAGCTAAGATTTGGACAGCTGCTAGCTTGTGTTGCAGTTCAAGCTGATTTGTTTGAATTTTTGTTTGTAACACAGCAGTAATTATAATGAGTTACTTTGGCTAAACTGACAGATATTAAATTGTTAGGGTGAAGTTATGTTTTGTTTATTGCATTCAGTTCATACCAGTATGAATATGGCTACAGAAGAGACGTTTTTAGTCGTTGGTTTAGTTTGCTGCTGTTGCAGACATTTGTTGCACAGAAACTTGTTCATAAACAGAACAAGCTTCTAGATTTACACCAGCTGTGAATTCATCTATGAAACCCTAAGAACTGGAATTATTCAAGTGAAATTCCAAGCAGTAGAAGAGGATAATTTGGAAATGGGTCCAAACTGGAAAAGAACAGAGAAAATTATGTCTATTCTGGGAAAAAAACATTGCTCAGAAATGCCAGAAGAAATGCCTTATTGACTAAGAAGGATAGTTAAGCCCAAAACATTAATTGTTGGCTTTACTACTCACAGGGGTCTATGAAACATTTCAGATACATAGGAAAAACTAGCAATCAAGGGTGTATAAACATATTACTTAAACAACAGTGAAAAACATACATTTTTGTGTCAATTGCATCAATTTTACAAGGATAAGAATGTCTCTTCAGTGCAAAATTTTCTCACATTTTTTTCTCTATAAAGCTACTATGCTATAAGGTTTTTTCCCTCCACACATTTTAGAACAATTTTAAATTAAAAAAAAAATCTATTTTATTTAATTTATTACAACCCATGGATATTATCCTGTGCTAGAAATTTTGCTCTGTGGTTCTAGTTTTAATCTTTTTCTTTATTTGAAATATTCTGCATTTCTAAAAATGCAAACTGTCAAACTGCTTGAGACCCAGGGAGTCTGCATAAGCAAGTTACAACCAAACCAGAACATCACATGGCCTCTCCCATTGCCTTATGGTCTCCTCTTAAAGCCAACTGTGTGATAGGCACGTACAGGTATGATAGGATACTTAGAAAGTGGTGACAGAGCAGGTAGGCCTACAGAGTATTTCAGAACATCACTAGCATCTCAGAATATCAGTCTACTATCTCTGAATATCAGCCTAAAAGAGGCATCCAGGGCTTCATCCAAGCAACAAATGACACAGAAAGAAATTGTTCTTCTCATGATAGGAAGGGATGCATATTCCTGAAAAGCTGCTAGGGAGAGCTACTCTGGGGATACTGGTGGGCAATAGCTGTTGCTCCAGCTGGGGTTTAGATCACAGCTGCTTGGAGATGGAGGGAAGTAAGGTTTGGGAGAGGAATGTAGGATGCCCTGCTTGAAAGATAAGGCAAGTAAAGAGGATAAAGATGAAGTTGGAGTTCAGGGTGGACATGAAGGAAAGTGGTCAGAACTTGGGATAGGTACTTGGGCACATTTGCTTTTTAAGGGAGTCTCAAGCAGATGGAAGCTTTCTGTAAGGATCTGTGTGACTGTCCCATATCATCTCTGGGAAAAGGGGTTGTCCAGGGATCCTTCTTAGAGATCAGATGAGGATACCTCCCTCTCACCACTGATGCCCAACAGCTGCTCCTGCTTCAAAACCATAATTTTAATAGACAATTTTGTTTGCATTCCTGTAGAATTGAAACTTACATGATTTTACCTTGTCATTTTTGGCAGCAGGTTTTACATCCTCCCTTTTCCTTCCTTCCTGCAGAATATTTTTAAAAGTTTATGCAACTTTGACTTCTAGACATGAAGTGATGGAAAAGCTGCCATGTGTAGATTATGTTTCTTGTAGACATAGATTTAGATTCACATGTAGCTGCATTATTCTTTTTTTTTTCTGCAACAGTTCTATCTGGACTAACAAGTATTGGAATGATTAAATTATTGAATACACATAAATATATATAAGCTGTGCACCGTCTTTGCTCATAAGCAAGAATTTGAGTGTTAACAGTGTCAAACAGTAGAAAAAGCTATGGATGAAATGGCAGATCCTACCTTTACCTTCATCCTCACAAAGGAATTGTTTTCACTCTGCATTCTAAAGCAAATTAGGTTATAAAATTAGACACTTTATTCTTTTTTTTTTCATTACCTCTAGCTCCAAGGCTAGTTACCACTCGTTCCACCCCTGCCTTAAGGAATCAAAGTGAGGAAGGAGGATAGAAAAAATGACTTGAGATCCCCTCCATAAACTGTGTTCATGGGAATGAACACGCTGGGAAGTCCATCATTCTGTTTCTGACACTGGCCAGCATTGGGTGAGAGGGGACAGTGAACTCTACCAAGACACTGACAAGGGACAATTTGCCCTCTTGCATGTAATGATGAATAACACTACCTTGCATTAATTTTTATTCTGTAATTATAAAATGCAGAGCTTTACTCATAATCTACCAGTGTTGTGCTTACTTTTGGATGGAATTTGGATGAAATTTAATTATTGAAATCACTGTCACAGTTACCAGTATTTATATATATCACTGAGTCAGACTGGTTTCCAAGAAGTGTCTGAATAGCTGAAGATGCAAAGAGGGGTTGTAAAGTTAATGTAAATTTTAGTTTTCATTCTTTATATCAGATTTTGGGGTGGGCATAGGCTTTCCTCTTTTATTCTTGAAACTACATGCATACTGAAAATTTCTCCTTAACTTTTTAATTATTTCAAGACGGAGAATATCTATAGGTTTACATCCTGTATGAAGGGTAGGGAAAAGCAACTCCAAGATTCATTGTTTTTTCCTCTTATCTATAGACACACTGAAGTTAAACTTCAGATAAAGTTGAGGTGAAGAATTGTCTTGCATTTTGCTAGACAGCCATTAACTTAATATATATTTAAAATCAATAGAAAAGTGGAAGGGCATTTGTTGAATTTTTTAAGAACTGTAAATAGTCAAATCCATGTAGGCATATTTAATTATATATATATACATGTACCCCCAATTTAAATTCATACTAATTCCTGTCGGGTTTGGAAACAGCTTTGCTATTGTAGCAGACTATAAGCTGCCAGGGTGAAACTGCTGAACATGCAATGATCAGGGATCTTTAGAAAGTGGCACGTTGTAAGAGAGTAAGTTTCTGGAGCACTCAGTGTAGAACACAGAATTGGGTGGAAGTAGACTAAAATAAATGTATACATCAGATTAATGACAGACTTTGCTGGGTATGTTATTCCAATAAAGAAACTGCAATTAAACATGGAGACTTACTAAATGCTGCAGTGCTTATTAAACTTGCCAGCCCACACAAGCCTACTTGTATCATACAGTCATCTAATATTTTAAATACCCCTTGAACTGCCTACTCTCTCTCATGTTCTCCTGGCCTCACAGCTTGGTTGGGAGGAAATTTTTAATGTTTGATTACCAGATGTATTAAAAAGTGGAACAGAGCTTTTATTGCCTGATGTAAAGGATGACTGTCATCAACTTGAGATTTAAAATTCTTCCAAAGATGGTATTAAGACATCAGATATTAAAATTATAGACTTCTTGTGCCTATCACTGTAGAGAGACTGTGTTACAAAACCATCCATATAATAAGGTTTCCTGTGAGACTTAAATCTCTGTCTGTAATTAAATATTAAATTAAATAGGGGAAGTAGTAAGTTTTAACCAAGAGCAAAATTTTTGCCCCAGGAGGGACCAGTCAGCTAGGGGTGGTTAGCTTCATATTAGAAGAATTTCCTTAGCAAGAGGCCTCATTTATCATGGACTTATCTTCACACCCTTTAGATTCAGTTGTAAAAAAAAACCCAAACAGCAAAACAAAACGAACAAGCAAACAACTCCCCCCCCCCAAAAAAAAAAAAACCCAGAAGAGTTTGTCCAATGAATTGTGTCATTTTCATATATATATATATATATATACTGAATTATAGTACTGGGTGGTCCGTTGTTTGAGGTTTCGATCTTGGTGCTGTTTCTAAGCAGGAAGATTTCCCAGCCTGCCTCTTGTTCCTTGGGGTGTCAGCACAGCATCTCACAGACATGTGAGGATGTTAGGAGCCCTGCATAAACCACCTAAGGGGCCTAAGAAGTAGCCAGCATTCCCCATTCCCCAGGGGATAAGTTGGGTAACTGAGTAAACCCTGAAATAGGGTTATACAGTTAGAGCTGTCTTCCCATACAGTTAGGAATAAAAACCATTAGTATGTTCAGACAAAGCAAATAGGTCAAGAAATAGGTGGGAAGCAGTGGTTGGAGGTGTTTGGACAATAGGCAACAAGGGGATGAAAGAGGACAAGCAGCTTGCATTCATGTCATTAGCTTCTTCATGATCCCCAGCATGTGTCCTATCATAAGTGAGTCTGTAGGCTGCACTACTTCATTCTCCCTCTTCAGCTCTTAACAAAGTTTTTTATCAGAACTGTCCCCCGTCTCCTTTTTATCCTGTAGCTGAATCCTAGAATATCCTCATGGGAACTAGAAGCCAGAACCACAAAGAGATGCACCACCAGCTGCAGGCATATCTCCTGCTGACTCACTAGTATTGCCAACCCTCCCATGTCCCTTTCCAAGCTCCTTCTCATACTCTTTGGTCATGTTGTCTCTTAGCAGAATTAGGCCACCTAATCTGCACAGATGGTGATGTACAGATGGGATGTACATCATACCCCAAGACTGATAAACTTCCAGCGCACATGGCTGTTCACTTTTTTTTCGCAGTACAATTCCCCACCACATAACTAACATTCATAATGCCTCTTTTTCCCACCCTCTCCCAATGTCTGCCCTTTCTAACTAGTCTGTGGCCTTTATTCTGAGTCCTGTGGCCCTCTTCTCACTTCCCACTAATGGCAGAGAAATAGTTTTGCATGATCTTTGGCACATTCCCCACCACTTAAATTACTCCCTGTACTTAGCTCGTGCATTTTCTATCTTCTCTTGCCATCTTTCATCACACAACTTTTAATTGGTGAATATCTTTAGCCTCAGGCTACATATGCATACAAGATCCATGTGTTGAATTTTTACTAGTTATCTGTTAAAGCCTGATATGGATATCTCCCAGTCATCACCACCTCATCTATGTCAGGCTGCAGAAACCTTGTGTCAGTCTTTCCTGGTTCTCTACTGGGCTGCAGGCAACTCTGTCATTCTCTAGCTATTTATCAGTCACAGTTGTAAGCTTGCTATTACTTCATCTGCACAGTCAACCTTTGCTTTATGATTTTGGTGCCTGCACGGCATCGTATTAGCCTTCAACTAAGCCACTAAGGGACTCCTAGAAAGCAGATCTCTTTCTTCTTCCTCATTCAAACTTACAAGTCACTGTGGTCTCACTGAATTTAATTTGGGCTTCATTTCCTTCAGATGCAATTTTCTGATATTATCACACTACTTTTAAAATAAGTGGTTTCATTTTTGTGCTGCAGCAACTGAAGTATATGGTAAATATTCACATATAACAAAAAAGTTGCCTTTTCTGTTCTCCATTATTTATCTACTTATCTATTTAGCTATCTATCTATCTATGTTGCATCAAATAACATAGATGTGTCTTCCTTATTTCAATTGTTAAAAACATTACAGATCTTCTATCTTTCTGATTATCTATCTACATCCTCATTTTGAACTAGACAGTGCTTAACATCATCCCAAAGAACTGAGCAATAATAATAGCCAGTGCAATTAGTAAGATTTAAAAAAAAAAAGGGGGTGTTGCAATAGCACTTGAGAGTTTCCACCATAAACCATAGCCTGCTTGTCAAAACTGGCATCCAGTCACTGCACAAACATAGGAAAAAAAGTTATTACCTTCCTCCTCGAAATAAAACCCAAGGATGGCATTCATCTTCTCTAACTTTACTCATCTAAAAGCTAGTCATCAGACTAAGCTAACAAGAGAGAGACCAGAATATCCACAGGACAGTTTATTCTATCCTAAAAGAGATATCTAAGGAGATTTGAATCAACCATGAGGTACCACATAGATCACTCTCTTTCCCCATGGATAATAGATGACTAGACTAATCTGAATAAGACACTCAAGAGCATGGGCATCTGACATCTTTATCAGTCACTGGTTATTATTTTCATAATGTTACATCTGAAAAATTTAGTGTTTCCCCTAATTCAGAATAAAGACGGAGTACTCATGAAAACTCTCTGATAATCATTTTTCTCCTGCTGGTTGAGGAACAGAGCAATACAAATTAGAGGAGCTCCTGGTAAACAATGCTTTTAGTGATTTAGTTTGCCCAACTCCTGAACAGTGTTATATTAATAAAGAAGATTTTATTTTAAATCATTATCTACTATCCCTAACTTTAAGCATTAACATTCTGTATAGCTACAGAACTCCATAACGTAAGGGCAACTCAGCACTACAGAAGAGGGACCATCAGCACTGCTTGTTTCACATGCATATGCATAGTGACTTCTCTAGCCAATAATAAATGCACCTGATATTCACTCAGGGAATAACATTTGACCAGCTTCACATTCCCTAAGAAACAATGCAAGTGTTCTGATATTTAGAGTTTGTTTGTTAGCAAAGAAACAAAATGTTACTTTACAGTACATTCACTTAAATAATACTTTATTCTGTATGATTTAGTCCATTTTTTTTATGCTCTGTAAAAGAAAGTTAAGCAAGAGGAGCAGAACTTTATTTTGACCTTAGGGTATTATTATAAATATTATATAAAAGATAGATATGGACTTGTCAGAGTCAATTAAGAAGCTGCGTTGAAGTTAGGAGGCTCAGCTGAGCTGATAGCCAACCCACACGGTAGTGAGTCATTTTTGCCCCATCACCAACGAAAGCACGCACATAAGGCATGTGGAGAGTGCGTCATACACATCTAGCCAATGGCTGCATCTCCACTTGTGGACAAAATAAAGTTACTCACTGCGCTTAGCTTCTCCTGAGACTCCAATACCCCATGCCCAGGATGTCACACTGACATTTCACAAACAGAAGGAAGTTACTTTTGTTCTGCTCAGCCAGCTGTTATGCATAAATGCATCAGCTAGAGAAAATAAAAAAGAATGTGTAGGGCTTCTGCTTCTGATTGAAATGCCTCTGCTTAAAATTATTACCAATTCAAATGTGTTATTATTTAATATTTAGAGTAGAAAACCGTATTTAATGAGCATGCAGAGTGCAGCAGAACCTCAGGGATCTGGACATAAGTGATGTCTTAGTGCACAAGAAAGTCTTAGTTCAATTGCCCACATAGAGACATTTAAGATGTCTCTGGCCTGGTGCAGCCACCTAATGCTGGCATAGCACCTGGAAAAGGCCTGTAAGCAGCAGGAGGGTTGGACTCAATGATCTTTGGAGGTCCCTTCCAACCCCTAACATCCTGTGATCCGGTGATTCTGTGACTTTACAGCGTATCAAATGCTAATAGTTGTTGGTGTTTAGGGAGCTAAACTGATTCCTAACAGTAAGTGGAGCCTCCTTCTATAAATAACTATATCCATTTACAGTGATTTATTTTTAGGCAGATGGAATCAGAAGCCAAACCCCAGATGACATGCCCTGTCTCTTTCTGTTAGGCCTTATCCTTCTGCTCCAAGGGTAGGAGTCTTGTCTAGCTGAGATCTCCTGGGTGACCTGACACATTTGCACAGAATTGGCACATAAGACCCATGTACTTCTGGCAAAGCAGCTGGAGGTCAAAGGTGATCTCAGATGTCCCTAGGCACCTGTGTTGAAATAACTGAACATTTTTAAGTCTCTATGTTGCCATTATAACCAATGAATTAAATAATAATTTCATTAATTAATCATTCATTAATTGAATCATTAATTTCATTCAGTAACAATAATAATTCTTTAAAAATGAATAAACAGTGCACTGATTGTAGGCTACAGAGCAATTTAGTTATGCCTGCTGTAGGATGAGCTGCACTGATCTCTGAGCTTTTTTGATTGCTGTGGGAGCTTAGACTCTCAGCTCATCTCTAGACATCTACATTTAGATCTCTGCCTCTGGATCTGCATCCTACTTAATTTCTGTGTTGCATTTCCACAAATATAAATGAAGATAGTAATAGTTGCCTTTTATCAGTGGCACTGTGGGAAACATTCATTAACACATCGGAAGTACTGCTGTCATGGTACTATCAGTGCAGTACTGTTAGTAGCCAAAGAACATGATTAAATTAGTCAGCTTGCATTCAAAAATACTCACATCCTTTATAGGATGAAGTATCTACAAACATCTGTGGCCTACAGAAGTCACTGGAATCTTTTTCTTGGGATTAGATGGTACTGGGGATGGATCAGACAGTCCATCAAGCTATCCGGTCTTCCAATTCTCATTTGTAGTCTTCAGGCTTTGGCCAGATGACTTGTGGAAGTATGCACTGTCACATCACCCGACCCTAACTTGGGACTCTACCATGACTTGTGATCGGTTGAATAATGTTTCCATGCAATCACAGCACACAGCTTGAGAGAATTTTTCCTGTTTTTTTGTAGATGTGAAGTATAATGGTTTTTTTTTCCTGCCTTCAGGACACACAGTGAATAAAAAATTCAGTATGATTCTTTACTGAAAAATTCTTTACTTTTGTCATGATGTCATGATTCAGTCCCTTAAAGGAGGAAACAGAACATGAAAATTTGATATAATGGGAAGATTAAGCATTTTCCTTCCTAATTGCACTTCAGTCATCTTTTGCTGAAAGACTCTTGTTGTTTCCTCACATTATTAGAATATCATGACGATTTTGTTAGCTTGGTTCTGAGGAAATCTACTTCTGATATTTTAAAGCTCTTTTTCTGCCTGGGTATGACAAGAAAGAGATAGAGAGAAAAATCACCACAGAAAAAATCATACAGCCTGAAAATTGTTTTTTCATTCAACAGGGACAAAACTGCTCACATTCATAGAATTTTAGAATCATTGAATAGTTTGGGTTGGAAGGTACCTTGAAAGGTCATCTAGTCCATCCCCCGTGCTGTGAGCAAGGACACCTTTGACTAAATCAGGTTGCTCAGAGCCCCATCCAATCTGATCTTTAATGTTTCCAGGGATGGGGCATCACAACTTCTGGGCAACCTGTTCCACTGTCTTACCATCCAAGGCATAAAAATTTTCTTCCTTATAGCTAGTCTAAAACTACCTTATTTTAGCTTAATACCATTACCCCTTGTCCTATTACAACAGGCCATGCTAAAAGGATTGTCCCCATCTTTCTTATAGACCTTCTTTAAGTACTGAAATATTGCTATGAGGTGCCCCCGGAGACTTCTTTTCTCCAGGCTGAGCAATTCCAGTTCTTACCCTTTCCTCACAGTAGAGATGTTCCAGCCCTCTTGTCATTTCTGTGGCCCTCCCCTGGACCTGCTCCAACAGATCCATGTCTTTCTTGATCTGAGGACTCCAGAGCTGGATACAGTACTCCAGGTGGGGTCTCACCAGAGTGGAGTAGAGGGAAAGAATCACCTCCCTGGACCAGCAAGGTTCACAATACAAGGCTGAGTATGTTACAAATCCATACACGCACAAAGATGTGTCTGTGTATTATCTAGTCAGATTGCAAGAGACACCCACATCTCAGCAAGACAAAGGAAAAGGGTTTCCAGGGAATGATTCATATGACCTATTTTAGACATCAAACCAGAATGAGATGAATCATGCCATGTGAATGTCTGCAGTACAGACACTTGGAAGTAGTCAGATGAGTCCTGCCTCGATGGGCCAGAGGAGTTTGCAATCTAAGCACAGGACAAGAAAAAAAGTCTGAAGGGAGTACAAAAAACCATTACAACACAATTAGTCATTCTGGTAGCTACTAGTGCAATAGAAAATTGGTCTATCCTTAATTGCCTCCATTTTTCTTTTGAGAAAAGTGATTTACTAGCCTTTCCCCTACCCTCATGTTTTGTCTTGCCAGGTTATATCAGTCAGTGGCAGAATTTCCCATAGAATTCAGGGGTCCTAAGCCTCCATATAAAAATTTTGGCAATAGTAAAAACAAACCTGAGCATTTAGTCTCATAAAAACTTGGATGGTAATTCTAGTCACTTCAGGTATCATCAGAAGGGAAATAGAATGAAAACAAAAACAAAACAAACCAACCAAAAAAAAACCAAAAGATAAAAATGAGGGGAAAATATAATGATAGTAAAATTTCAAAGGCAGCAATCTTTTATCATACCACAAACAGCATTTTTTCATGGCTACTACTAGGTCTTACAAGGGTACAAATTTTTTCACAAGTCTTCTAATAATTATGCATATTAAATAATTCAGAAAAAAAAGGTTTTTCCTCACTGTGTGTATTTTCTTCTTGTGCATAATACTTGGATATCACTAAAGGACTCTCTTCACACTGAGAATGCATTAAAAGTTTATAGAGATATCTCTAATGTTATTTTCTTTACTCAGACTCAAATGAAACTTTGGGGTTTTTTTCCGGAGGATCCAGACAAAACACTTGCTGGTCACTGTGGAGGAGGCCATATACACAAGTCTAAGCTCCAGTCAATAGCAGGAAGGTGCCACAGTAATGGATAACTTTTGCAATGGGTTGAGGAAAGAAAACATATGGCAACCCAGAATGTGGAGAATGGTCAAAATAATACATCTGTGTTCAGGATGTTCTGTAATCCAGGCAGTGCCTACTGCTAAACTACAGTCATTGTAAACTCTTGCTCCAAGAGCTGAAGGTTTTTTCACGATTTTCTTTGTTTCTGCAACCTGCCTGCTTCATGGATTTGGAAGAGAGTACTGCTCCTGTTCCACCTTGTGAGTAATGCTCCTGCGAAGACGTGTCTTACCACCTTGTCCTACATTTCTGTGTTGATTATAAAAGGAAACTTGTCTCTGCATAATATTCTAGGTACTATAGCAATAAATAGGATTGTAATTAGTAGCACTCTGGTTTGAATAGAAAACATGAATGTCTGGTGACAAATGAGATGTTGTCTGGGAAGTGGGTTAGATCAAAACAAGATGCAGGTACTCTGAAAAATCCTCATACATCTTGTTCATCTCATTTCATCTCATCTGTCTTTCTTTTCTTAGGCCTTTAATTTCAACTTCTCTGTTGTTCTAATTTAGTCATGTTTGAGATTGGTTCCTTACACTTGGAAGTCTCCAAGGTGAGGAACTTACCTTGACCCTTGCCTGCAAGGCATCATGTGCCTTTATGGTGGTATATGAATATTTTATATGTTACCAAGAACAGATTTATCAGCAAAGCTCACAGTATTAACATTAATAGAATATGAACAGAAGACAGCATTTAGCATTCTCTACGGCTAGTTTATTTATTTCCTTTGAGACTCTTTCCCATGTCTGTGTACACTAATATTGACTTCTAGATATGACTAGAAAAACCTTTCAGTGTTTTGTTTTGACTTGGGGTTTTTGGGGTTTTTTTTGTTTACGTTAGTTTAGCACCATTCTCTGCCTAAACTAGCTTACAGTTTGCCCAGATGCTGGTTTTGCCACCACATCAGGACTTTCTGGTTGCCTCAACCATAATCAAAACAAGTGTAAATTCACGTATGAATCATGAAGGGAATTCTAGTATTTATTTATAGTGCTTTTTTTTTTTCCTCTTTCCCCTTAGACAGCTACAGTGGTAGTGACCAATAGGCCACATTTAAATGGAAAAGAAAATTAGGTTCTTGGCAAAGAGAATGTCTTCCTGACTTCTGTTGCTTAGTGTTAAGTATAAAAGAGAAGTGGAGTAAGGTAAGAGAATACTGGTCTTTCAAAGAAAGACCCTCTCCTGAAAGGTTGTAAATGAATGCATACTGGTGATTTCAGTGGAACTACATTGCTTTGCACTAACTGAGAATTTGGGTCAACCTCTCTAAATTTCTTTTCCACATACCTGCAAAAAGCCAAATATTCTAAGTAGAGACAGAGCTCTCTCTAGTCCTTGGTTTGTGTAGTCCCTTAAACAACACAAAAATATCATACATTACTGTTGTGAGAGGGTTAAGAAAGGAGTGGTAGGATGTGAGTGAAGGAGGAGTGCAAAAAAAAACTGGAGAAGGGCCGACATCTCTAAAGTAGGAACATAGGAAGAGCTGGGGAAAGCATTCTCTGAACAGAAGTAGTTGTGTTGACACTTCACTTACCACCAGTGAGGATGTGGTGAAGAGAAATGTGCTATACGGAAAACATCTCAGTGTTCCTGGAAATATAATGGCTAGTGTGAAAGGTATTGAAACACAGTGGCAGGGAAAAGCAAGACTGTAAGGAGAAAAGGAGGAATATTATGGACATTGCAGCTATGAGATACTGTGAGGTTTGGGAAGGTGGAGTTTCAGTATCTATAGATTGAGTGACAAAGGGATGAAGGAAAACAAGGTCAGAGGGAGGAAACTTAGAGCTTGTCACATCACTGTCCTGTAGTGAATAAGGACAACTGGTGGGAAAGACTCTTCTCATCAGGAATCATTTTGGTTGGAAGACACCTTTCAGATCATCAAATCAAACAGTTAACCAAGCACTGTCAGGTCACCACTAAACCATATCCTAAGCACCACATCTACATTTTTTTTAAATACCTCCGGGTATGGTGACTCTACCATTTCCCTGGACAATCTGTTCCAGTGCTTTATAACCCTTTCTGTAAAGAATTTTTTCCTAATATCCAACCTAAACCACCCCTGGCACAGCTTAAGGCCATTTCCTCTTGTCCTATCGCTTGTTACCTGTGAGAACAGACCAACCCCCACCTCACGACAACCTCCTTTCAGGGAAATGTAAGGAGCAATAAGGTCTCCCCTCAATCTCCTTCTCTGCAGGATAAACAACCCCAGTTCCCTCAACCACTCCTCATAAGACTTCTGCTCTAGACCCTTCACCAGCTTCGTTACTCTTCTTTGGACATGCTCCAGCATCTCAGTCCCCTTCTTGTAGTGAGTAGCCCAAAACTGAACCCAGTATTTGTGACGTGGCTTCACTAATGCTGAGTACAAGGGGGCAATTACTAATCCTGCTGGCCACACTATTTCTGATACAAGCCAGGATGACATTGGACTTCTTGGCTACACGGGCACACTGCTGAGAGTCATATTCAGCTGGCAGTTGACCAACACACCTCAGTCCTTTGCTACCTGGCAGCTTTCCAGACACTATTCCTCAAACCTGTAGCATTGCATGGGGTTGTTCTGCCCCAGGTGCAGGAACCCAGCACTTGATCTCATTGACCCTCATACCATTAGCCTTGGCCCATTGATCCAGTCTCTCCAGATCTCTCTGTTGAGCCTTTTTACCCTCAAGCAGATCAATGTACCTGCCTAACTTGGTGTTGTCTGCAAAATTACTGAGGGTGCCCCCAATCCCCTCGTCCATATTATTGATATAGATATTAAACAGAACTAGCCCAAATACTTAACCCTGGATAACACCACTTGTGACCGGCCACAAACTGATTCTAAATCCATTCACCACAACTCTTTGGTCATGGCCATACATCCAGTTTTTAAACCAGTGAAGAGTACACCCATCCAAGCCATGAGCAGCTAGTTTCTCCAGAAAACTGTTGGAAACAGTGTTGAAGGTTTTACTGAAGTCTATGTAGGCAAAGTCCACAGTCTTTCCCTCATCCGCTAACCTTTTTTCATTGTTCCCCATTCTGAGCAGTGTGATACACAGACCAAAACCAATGAAAAAACCACACATACTGACTACAGATATATGGCTCTTAGACGGAGAATAAATCTGTCCATCCTCACAGAGTTACAGCATGACTGATTCATTCTGTCTATACTCAAAAAAGGTTTTGTTGCTAGGCTGAGCTATTAGCAGTTCATGAGGCTTGTCTGCTACACTTTCTTGATAGAATTTCTTTTTACTTGTCTTAATCCTAAATATTTTTCCTTAATTCAGTTAATGATGGCTGCTCTATTCAATTCCATGCCCTGCCTAAACTCTTCTCTTCGCTTATTGTCTATATATTAAAGTATTTGTAGTACATTTTCAAGAGAGAAACCGAACACTCAACATAATTGGACTTGTTCTTCTCAACGTGCCCCTACAATGTAACACTTTATTACATTATTTGTGACTCCCTTGCATACTGATCTAGAAAAAGAAACATCTATCATCATTTTTGCAATATGGATGTCCTGATAGTTTTCTGACTTAGGAGCTCCAATGCAAGATCACCGATTGTCACTAAAATAGATCCTAGTTGGAGAAGAATAATATTGCCCTGTAAGTTTTTGGAATAGTTTACTTCTCATTTTTTTGACCAATATATTTGATAATCAATATATTCATCAACGACCTCGATGAGGGAAGTGCACTGTCAGCAACCTTGCTGATGATACAAAAGGAGTGGCTGACACACCAGCGTGACCTCGACAAGCTGGAGACTTGGGCAGGGAGATATACAATGAAATACAACAAGGGCAAGTGTAGAGACTTGCATCTGGGAAAGAACAATCCCAGGTACCAGTATAGGTTGGGGGTTGACTTGTTAGAGAGTAGCATGGGGGAAAAGGACCTGGGGGTCCTGGTGGACAGCAGGATGACCATCATCCAGCAATGTGCCCTCATGGCCAAGAAGACCAAAGGCATCTTGGGATGTATTGAAAGTGTCCAGCTCAGAGCCACAAAGATGATTAAGACAGTGGAGCATCTCCCTTATGAGGAAAGGCTGAGGGAGCTGGGTCTCTTTAGCTTGGAGGAGACTGAGGGGTGACCTCATTAATGTTTATAAATATGTGAAGGGTGAGTGTCAGGAGAATGGAGTCAGGCTCTTCTCAGTGATGTCCAATGTTAGGACAAGGGGCAATGAATATAAGTTGAAGTATAAGAGGTTCCACAGAAACATAAGGAAAACTTTTTCACTGTTGAGGGTCACAGAGCTCTGGAACAGGCTGCCCAGAGGGGTTGTAGAGTCTCCTTCTCTGGAGACATTTAAAACCTGCCTGGAGGCATTCCTTTGTGACCTGCTCTAGGTGGTCCTGCTCTGGCAGGGGGTTAGACTAGATGATCTTTCGAGGTCCCTTCCAATCCTTGACATTCTGTGATTCTGTGATTCACAAATGCAACTTAAGGCATTTAAATAAGGCAGCTGGAGCTCTTCACCTATTCTATTGACTGTCCACAGTGGAATACATTAATTTGCCTTAAGTGTTATAAAACCACAGGCTACAAGGGACAAAATAACCTTCCCTTGAAGAGTTCTACTGCACAAATGTTATATACCAAAGAATTTTGTCATGCTCAACAATGTTTCTTCGAGTGTTACACTTTAAAGAACAGATCTTCCATTCTCCTGGCTTTTCCCATTTCCCTGTTTCCTCAGAGAATGATTGTCATGTGTTTCAAATTAAAGTCTTGGAAAGCACCTGTAGTGGCAGGTAATTGAGTATCATTTATGCACACTCATTAACGAATTATGAAATGAATTTCCTGGTGAAACTGAGCATTTAATCACATACAGAAAAAGCACATGTGTATTTCTTATATTCAGGAATAATAAGTTCTTTGTCACTGTTGTAGGATTGCTGTAACAAAGTGTCAGACCTAATTAAGATTGAAAACTTAAGATTCATTTGGTATACTTTGCAATCCTCCACTACTTTCGTATTTGTGGGCTCACATCACCTGAATATGAAACCTATGCAAAACTACATAGCAAAGATTTTTCTCAAATAGTCATATCTCCTTTGAATGTTTGTAGTTCCTGGATCATCTGGACTATGAAGACAGAGAAATACTATTTTGTTCTGTGTCTTTATAGGACATTCTTAATCTTAATAATCACTAGGAGGTCATAGATGCAAATTGGAATATTCTGTAAAATTAATCACCCAAAGTGATTTATTAAGATTATAACATGTTCATGTGAGTCTCCTGTACCTCAGACAGTGATTTGAACTAGAAAAAGGAAATAGCCACTGATATTTCATTTATGGTCTTCCCATTGCAGGATGGTATTGTGTGAAAGACTGTTAGAGAATACAAAATATGTCATGTTCAAATGGGTTGCTGATGGACTCATTAAACTCAGTAAAGTGATACTGAGGAAGATTATTAACAAAATTGTTCTTGGAAGCCAAAAGATTTTGAAGAGTGTTTGGTCACTGAGTTGACAGCACCAATGATGTTCTCACACTTACCAAAGAAATGTGTAAATTGTGTCCTATAACTAAGTAGGTTAGACCACACTTTGGCTGCATACATATTTTTAGGCAACTGGTTGATGTTCATCATCACTTTTTGACTTTCTTGACTTATCTGTCTTACATTAACATCTCAACGGAGTCATAAAACCTTCTTTGTTGTCCATCTATTCATTTGCGTGTTCCCTTTTCAAAGTGCTGTAATACTAATGAAATATAGCAAATCAAGCTGAAGTAGAAAGTTACAATGACATGTGTGTGCCAGCTTTGGTGATCTGCCTCTTCCAGATTTCAGTGGCTTTTCATCTGTAGTGACATTGTCTCTTTGTAGTATGTAATTGTTAATGAAGTCTTGGAGAATATTTGTGTTATTGCGTCAGCTGATCATGTCCTGTGGCTCCATTCCTTCCAAGACGAAACAAAACCCACGGACAGTTCTGTCCCACACACTCTGACCTCTCAAAGAACACAGATGAGTCATAGACTGATGATGCCTCACTTCCGAATTGCCTATTTTTGTACCAATTGCACGGTAGATTTTGGATATTTTTCAACAGAATCAACATGTACTGGCACTCATTTCTCTGCAACCTGTATTTCTGACAAGATAATTACTGTTTTTAGATTCTCTTCTGGAAAATGTAATAGTTTTACCAGCAATATACCAGCATCTCAGACTTTAGGAGAACTAGTTATTTTGATCATAGAAAGGCCAAACACAACTAAGCTCCTCTTTAGTCCTGGAGTTAATACCTACACATTTTAAAGCTGTACCTATTGCTTTAGGAACATATACTACACTTTTTCATGACCGCTATACCTCTGCTGTGATTTCACTGGGCCTCCTCGGTGTCTTACACTTTCTTGGAAGGGATGGTTACAAACCACCTCTATTCCATAATCTGGTATTTCACATTGACATTTCCTGGAGCTGATACCTTGCAATGCTAGGAGAAATAAACAAATAATGATGACTGCATACAGCATCAGGTCACTTTTTTAGAGCTGTATATGAATTTTCTTATACATCCTCATCTCCTGGATTTGTCTTAATGCTGAGGAAATATTTTTGTGTTGTAGAATTTCTATCCAATTTTTATTAGGCTTGGTGTAGAGTCAGTCTTGTTTTCTCAGTTTCTTTGCAATACAGTAGCTCATGGACCTCTATTTATATCATACCCCTCCCCAGTATAAATGTCCGTCCTGGTTTCTTCTGGGATAATTTTCTTCCTAGTAGTTGCTACAGTTACTTGTTTTGGATTTAGTGTGAGAATAATGTTGATAATACAGTGGTGTTTTTAGTTGTTGCTCCATGGTGTTCACACTAAGTCAAGGATTTTTCACCTTCTCATGCCCTGCCAAAAAAAAGGCTGGAGAGGCACAAGAATTTGCAGGACAACACAGCCAGGACAGCTGATCCAAACTGGCAAAAGGAATATTCAATACCATATGACATTATCTCTAATATATAAAGTGGGGGGAGTTGGTTGGGAGAGGCAGATCACTGCTTAGGCATCAGTCAGCATGTGGTGAGCAATTACATTGTACACCACTTTTCTTTCGTTATCTTCTTCATGTTATCTTTTCATTACTAGTATTATTCTTATCTTATTATTGTTATTGTTTCAATATATTTTTTATATTTATTTCAATGATAAATATATAAATATATCTATATTATACATATAAAAATATAAAACCCATGAGTTTTACTTGTCGGGGGGGAGAAGTGAATGAGCAAGCAACTGTATGGTGCTTAGTTGCTGGCTGAGGTTAAACCACAATAATCACATAAAAGAAGTAGCTTGCCCAAAAAACAACAAGCAGAGGGATAGAGAAGGCAAGTTGCTAAACAATAATAATGGAGGGAGGAGGAAAGCAAGATGCAAGGAGAGTATGCACTTTTTAAAATTCAGTCTTCTGCTCTTCTTTACCTCCCCAAAGAATCAACTTTGGAGAAAGGTGTACATAGAGTCAACAAAAAGAATATGCACAATTTCATATATATAACATACACATGTAGGTATCTTATAATTTATTATGAAGCTTTATGCAAATTAATGTTTATAGTCAATTGGACAACAGCCTCTAGCCTGAAACATTTAATCCTTGTAAACATCATAAAAGTATTGAATAAGCTTTCTTCCATCTGTCATTATTTTCTATTATGCCTTTTTAAATTACACAAAGTAAGGGTAAGGTGATATGTAAATCTCTGGTAATGTTCTTCATGTGTTTACTACCCTCTCACAATACCTTGATGTTGCAGAGAAGAGGTCTCCAAGATACCTAAAACATCCAGAGAACAGGGAAGCATGCAGAAGCCCAGGGCAGATATCATCTGGATGCTATCTTGAACAGTAAATATATGTACCTCAGCATTCTTCTTCAGGGCACCAGTCCACTCAGTAGTAGATTATTTCTCACCCCTTTTATCTACAAACTCTAATTTGAGAAAGACGATAAGGATGCTAAATGTGCTGCAGGTGTTTCTCCTGGTGCTATAAACCGTTCCATAAACAAATAATGGAAATGAAGTGGCTCTGTGGGGATAAATTAATCATACGTTGCTGAAATCTGGTAATGCCTTTTTGACTCTAGGCTTCCAATCTTTTGACAGAACTCAATGACCTTGCAGTGCAGTGGGCAATGTGCCATACCACATGTGAGGAAGGGACACCCAGATTCACTCACCTCGGTGACACCAAGCCTCATTCCACTGCTCCTGAACAAGTCACAGAAAATGGAGATTCAACAAGTAGCTATATTTGGACTGAGGTGGACTTTAGACTACTACATCTAATTTGGGTGGATGTAGAGTACATGCTTATGCAAGACATAAGATTTGCACAACTGAATGGCTCAGTAACATCAGTATTAATCTGTAATCTGTTACTGCTTCTTAAAATACTTTACATTCACACATATTTGATGTATTCTTGACCTGATTGTTCTAGGTAGCAGAGCACACAGCTCACCTCAGGTTACTTCTCTGGGAGAGTTTTGCTGCCCTTGGATTCTACAGTCATTACGATAAAGGCTGGTCCTCTTGGGACCAGCAAATTTCAACACCAAGACTGGTCTGGTTTTTGAGACATGGAAGAACCATCAGATGAACATATCAAAGTCTGACTTTGAAGGGGAGGAAAAGCTTATATTCACATGACTTTAACACCTTAGTTACTTCTTACATATTTTACATGATTGCTGACCTTTTATCTGTTGTGACTGAAGACAGAGAAGAAAGATCAAAATATCAGAGGCCTGATTACATCAGAGTCTTCAGGATTATATGTATGTTTGGTTATGTACCTGTCAGGAAGAGAGGAAACAGAAAGGTGGAAGGCTAATCCTTTAAAACTTAAGCTTGAAAAGAAGCAAATCAGCAGTGAAAACCAGTCATTTTCAGAGATAAATTTAGTACAATCCCTCTTGGTCATTTTTTTATTCTGATGAATGGATACTGGGAGAGAAAGAATTTAGAAAATATCATCCCACCTTTTGACACACTAGTTCTTATAAAACTGCTGAAGACATAAAGAGAATAATTCATAGCTTTTAAAAGCCACCAACAGAAAAGTGACTGGGACAGAGATCTGTAGCTAAATAAAATTAATAGCCTACCTCTAGAATCCATCAGTAACTGCTGGCAAAGAGGTAAAGGACATTTGTATAATACATTAATTCAGCTTGAAAAAAATTCAGGAGAATAACCAGATATGAATATGACACGTTTTTCGTCTTAGCTAATTGGCTTGAATGCGATTTATGCAAAAATCTAGTTGCAACTTTTGAGAAAAAGTACTCTGAAAGTAAGGTAATCACAGGGAATAGGAATAAATCTGAAAAAAACAAAACAAAACAAAACAAAGCCCCGGTCCTCTCTCTACATATTTTGCAACGACTTACTGACTAATGGCTTATCCATAAAGCATGACAAACTGAAGGGGCAGGAGGTGCTATTATATCTCCTTACATCTGCCTTATACATGACAAGGGAACATTGGTCATCCAGCTTCTGACAGATATGGTATATGTGACCATTTCTTGAGGATGAACAGAAACAGCAGCAAGAGTGTGAATACCTAAAAATTGAGTGTAAAATAAAGCACTTACAGACACTCTGGTTTATATGCTTTGTTATGACTTTTCTTAGCTTTTTAGCTGTTTTGGGTTTTTTTATCAAGGTTTTGTAGAGACTGATAAGAAGACATTCCTCCCATCAAGGAAGAGCAGGTCTAAGTCTTGGAGTCATTCCAACAAACTTGACCTAAAATAGTCTTGTAATCCTAATCACAAACATGTCAATTATATGCAAAGGTGGTGGTGAACGAAAATTACTACATGTAAGAGTAATAGACAAATTTTCTTTCTTCTAATACATCCAAGCTCAGCTCAACCCATTACCTCTGCTTTGGTCAAAGTGTCACCAAATGATCATCAAAAGATTGAAAAGGACTGTCCATGTTCATGAGTGAATTCAATGAATAATTTTGCATCTCAAACAAATTTGGGTTTTACCCTGTATGTGAACATCTCTGAGGTTGCCTGCACCCCTGCATGTCCATTCAAACTTGTACGGGTTTTAGCTAACGCAGACCCAGCACCATTCACATTGTCCATGTGTTCCAGTAATTACACATAAACAAGTTTTATGAAAATACCTTTTTTTTTTTCTATTCAGTATAAGTCTGGCATGAAACTGATGGTATGCACCCACAAGTGCTGAGGTAGCTGGCTGCTGTTACTGATAAGCCACTTTCCATCTTTTCTGAAAGGTCTTGGAGAACAGGAGAGGTGCCTGAGACCTGGAGGTCCCCTCCCTCCAATCTGGATGCGTTTGAATTGCAATAATGTAGTCCTCATAGCTACAGGTTTTGGAGTGTTCCCTCAATGTATCTGTGGTGTGGACATGACTCCTTAAAACAGCATGACACCCTAATCCTCAGCGGCTGTGCAGTGCTGCTTTCCAGACAGGCAATAAAGTTCTCCAATACTCTCTTTCAAGAAGGGGCACCTCATACTTGCCTGCTGAATCTGAACACTATCTGGAAATTACATCATTTCCCAGGCCAACCTCTGTGTGTCTTCAGCTAGATGATATGGCACTGTAGCTGGGTAAGCTGCTGCCTTTGTGAGACTGTTTTACTGCTCCTGTATTCTTTTCCTACTGGTTGTTGTAACTGTTACTGTGAAGCTTGTGCTTCTCAGAATTGCTTTGGAGCTACTCTTTCATTTGCTCTTATTCTGCAGGTGTGCTTTCTACTTTGTAAAATCCCTTTTCCTCCCCTTATTTCAGCTTATGCTGGGGCCAGTGTATGTATTTTTCCTTGAGGTTTGCACAGGAAGGAGATTCTTACTCTGCTCTTCCAAAAATTTTTTTTTTTTCCTTTTCTATTTTTTATATGGCCACTCCTTTTTTCCCTAACTTGATCATACTTTTTGCTCTCCTCTCACTCCCAAATGTTGTGTTACAAAGCCCAGAGGTAGCTGCTCCCTACTGCCTGCAATATGGTATGAGACCATATGCTCTGACCTCTCCAAACCTTTGCATTTTAATTAATGCAAATATTAGGGAAGAAAAGTAGACTGATAATCCCATATAAGTGATCTTAAAACAAGTTGTGATTCGTTCTTCCTGACTAAGCACTGAATGACATTACCCTTCTGCAACTTGTGGTGAGAGAACAGGAAGCAGTTTTGGTGACTGCAGCTCCCAGGACTTTGCAACCTAAAATATTCTATCATTCTATGATTCCATGACATCATGCTTTTAGCTAAATAGTTTACATTTTGAAGCAGTAAGCTGGAATTCACTGTGTATGCATTCAGTGCAGATGTCTACAGATGAGCTAGCTCCTCAGCAAACAACTTTCAGCTATCTGGGGGAAAAAAAAAAGACATTTTGAAGGTGTAATTTTTCTTCCTGCTTTAAAAGATAATTTTAGAATAAGGATCACCCATCCTCTAGAGTATATCCATTTCTTAGAACTGGACAACAACGTCATGGTATCTTGTTAGTATAAGTGTGAGTACAAATCAGTACAAAGTCTGTCACTACAGTGGGGATGTTGTAGTTCATGATTTACTATCTCCATTTCCAAAAGATATATTAATGTTCAGAAAAAGATACCAGCAATGCTTTGTGATTTATTCAGCTAAAAAAAAAAAAAAAAAAAAGGAAAAAAAAGAAGCATCAGGAAGTCTGACGTGACTTAGAAAATAATTCAGATGTATACACAGAGATATTATCCAAAGTGAAAATTCCCTGGACACCTTCTTTCTAGTTCCTCAGGCAATGCTTAACGAGCAGAGATACTGAGAATGCGATACCATACGGAGAGGTAACATATCTGTGGTTTGGCTCCATTGCCCAGGTTTCACAAGCCCAGTTGTAGGTCACTGGTATTTCCCAGGGGAAGTTCAGGGAGTTTGCTACCATACTGAGGTCCCCACTTTATGATTCCATAGCCTAGAGGGTATATGGTCTACAGGCCACACAGCTCCTATGGGGCACTGCTGAATTTGAGATAGTTGGTGTCTGAGTTTTTATGTGTGTTAAAATTATGTTGGCACAGTTCACAGAAAAGGGCTGTAACAATCTAATTCCCATGGCTGTTTTAACCTGGTGAGATTTTACTGTGGCAACACAAGCTTGTCAATTTAATTATCCAAATTTTAAAAGCTAACACAGAAACAAATATTGTATTGTCACCACACTTCTGTTCAGGACATCATTAATCTCCTAGCAGATATGCCAGAATTTTGAAGTAAAACAGCAAAAGAACCTATTATTTATTTTGATTTTGAGTGAGCTATTACTATGTAGAAAAAAAAAAAAAAAAACCAAACATGGAGAAATAGAATACTTATTTCAGTTCTTCCTGTTCTTGATACATTTTTACTCTTTGCTGATCAGTGTAATTTCTTAGTACCTCTCCACCTGAGGCAATTAGAGCAGCAGAGGTGCACAACATTAATCATTTTGGAGTGTGTTGTTCAGTGTTGCATGTTTCTGTCTGTTTGAGAATGCCTCATCACAGAAACACCCCTTGCACTGACAGCAGAAGGGACAGTAGTGTTTCAAAGGTTATTTGCTCAAATGGGGGATTATTCCACAGCCTGGAGGAGTGTCCAAAAGTGTGCTACACCGTGGTGCCTGAGTGTTCTCCATAATAATGGACTGAAGCTGACCATTGAGCAGGTATGAACACCAGGACTCCACAGGTAATCTGTATTGCCTGGTTCTTGCTCTCCCAAAGTTGCTCCCTCTAGCCCAAGAGGTGTCTTCCATATCCTCCCAGGGCTGACCACAACCTTTTCCCTTCCCCCCTACTAAGATTTCATTCAAAGAGTATGTTTTCTTCTGGAGATGTATACAGGCACTTGATGTTATGCAGTGCTAGTCATTCCCTCTGGCTGCAAGGGAACAGAAACTACTTTCAACTCAAAATCTTCCACATAAATCTGCACTAACTTTGATCAGACTGTTGCTTTTCCACCTACAGAGGAGTAAGCCATAATTGTGGTACAGATCTTACATCTAGCTACCCCTCTAATTAATAATAAACATACATAATGAAGCCATTATCAAAAAAACCCCAAAACTTCAGAGCTCAGATTTTCAAGAAAAATATTCGGAAGTACAGAATATATCCTGTATGTTGCTCTAAATGAACACTCATTGTGGAATATAGAAAGGGTCAACCCAGGGATGTTTTACCAGGAAGGAGAGGGTATTCATGGGCCTTAGGTCTTCCTGGTGTCAGAGTTTTTCTGTTCACATGTCATGGAGTTATCTGTTTACCCTCTGCCTCCACCCAAGCTTGAGCGCGCCGATCTTAAATTGTTTGATGGTGACTTTGTGTCTACACTGACTACACAAAATAGTGTTCCTGAGCTCCCTTGCAACCTGAATTATCCTATGATCCTGTGATTGCATAATGATTTTGGCTGTCATCAAGCAAAAGATTGCCTGTGGTAAGACTAAGTTCACATGCAACCTGGGGTATTTATAGAGGATAAGTCACCAGTGAAGTACAGCTGCCTCTTCAAGTGAACTCTGATTTAGCTGCATTGGCTCATTGCGTTTGTACATTTGCATAGGCAAATGGTACTGTCTGGTGCTGCCCCTTTTTACGGGGTTTCAAATAAGAGCATCTGGGAAAGCCCATACTTAGTCATCTTTCTAGATGTCTCTTTCCAGGAACTCCACAGAATAGCCATATGTTACCCTGTCAAAAATGGCACTGATGTTATTCACAGAGAGCAGAGAAACAGTAAGGGGAATGTTCAGAAAGCCTGATGCAGAACAAGATCTAAAGTAACCTCTCCTAATCTATGCTATCACTAAATATAATCTAAAGTGTGGCTCGGTTAAATTATTTAACAAATTAAACACATGCAGTTCTATGAGGCTGTTATATAACTTACTTAACTCATACATTGGCTTAAATTTCCCCAAGTAACTGAAAAATACCATATAATTTTCACACAGTGATTTTTTTTTCAGTTATAGTGACCAGCCAAGATGTAAATATGTGCCCTCATTTAAGCATAACAAAATTATATGAGCATTTAGATGAGCTAAAATCTGTAAACATTATTTTTAAACACTTAGGCCAACAATATTTATCAGGAAAGCATATAAACTGTAATATACTTACCCATAAGTGAAAGGTTGTTTTGCCTTTTTAGTGAAGCCTATCATTAAATACGAGAGAAATATGTTTTCTGTCAGTATCATTAGAACCATGGGAGAACCATAAAGTCTCTAATCACAGATCCTTTTCTTCTTAATGGCAACCTTAATCTCCTTGACAACTGCTGGTGAAGCAACATGGTGAGATCAAGTAGTCCAGAATATTTCTGGAGGGTGTCAGGTCTCCAGCTGTGTCAACCAGTATTAAGAGCAGCTGGATCTGCTGTTCAGAACTGGTTGGGGGTGGTGATATTTAGTGCCAATCCTGCAGCCCCAAGGGGGCTGAGGAAGGCAAGGAGCAGATCAGAGTACAGAGTACACAGAGTACTCTGTATGTACCAGAGTACAGAGACTGGAATTCTGGCAAGCAGACTTCAGTTTTGTTCAGGGAGGTAGGGAGGTAGGATCTCATGGAAGACAGTGCTGAGGGCTCAGGCAAGCTGTCAGGTTTCTAAAGAGAGATGCAGATAAATTGGTCAAGTCCAGCGTAAGGCCACCAAAATGGTCAGAATGAGCACCTGTCATGTGAGGAGAGGTTGAGGAAGCTGGGCTTGTTCAGGATGGAGAAGAAATAGCTTCGGGGGGACCTAAGAGCAGCCTGACAGTACCTGTGAGTAGGTTTTTGAGAAGATGGAGCAAAACTCTTCACAGTTGTGAAGGAGGAAGGCATGAGGACAAGAAAAAAATGGTCACAAACTGTAAGAATAAAAGTTTCAGGTGGATATAATAAGAACTTTTTCAACATTTGCACAGTCAGGTACTGGAAAAGGTGGTCCATAAAGGCTATGGAATCTCTGTCCTTGAAGGTTTTTCAAGATCCAACTGGACAAAACCTTGAATAACTTAAATAACTTGGTCTGATCTCCTACCTGACCCTGCATCAGGCAGGGGGTGGATGAATGATCTTCTGAGGTCTCTCTCAGCTAGAATGCTTTTGTGATTTTTGATGCCATCACATTTTCTTGCAATCAACAATCAACTTCTGTATGTGTCAAACTCAGGGGATATGAGGTGCAATTTCCTGGGATAATCCAAGACACGTAAGAGAGCAGAAGATCTGGAAACTACTGAAATAGATGTACCATAGCAAACCAGGCTACTGAAGAAGAAAAATATAGAGATTGTGATGATTGCATCAGAGGTCTTTAAAGATTTGCAAATCAATAGAGAATCATACCAAATGGGAACCAGAGAGTATGACTATGGCAACAAATAAAGAATGCCATAAACTTATATGAGTAAAAAAAAACAAAGCGGGGGGGGGGGGGGGGGGGGGAAGTTTCACTAAGTGGGTTATATAAAAGCAATACAAAAGACTTACAAATATGTTTGAAATAGGAAAAACAAAGGAAAGCATAAGTCTAGTAAGACCTGACATTGTTTGCAGAGCAAATAATAGATGATGTAGAGAAGGCTGAAGTATTCAGTAGCTTCTCTAGATTTTTGTTTGGAAAAAAACAGCTTTACTAATGATTCATGTGAAATTCAACAAGGAGATAAGTATGTGGGCTAGAACACAGAATGGACACATTAAATAATGAATTTCAGTCGGCAAAGCCCAATGAAGTTCACACCAGAAATTATACAGAGACTATCATCTCTGAACTAATTTTTCCTAAGTGGAGAGGAGCAAAGCCAGTACTTACATTATAAAAAGGAAAAGGACACTCACATAAATAAAAGACTCACCAGTTAGAAAAAATACTTAAAATAACTGACAGTCTGAGCTGCACTTGTGTTAGCTGATAGTGCCTGACTTCGATGGAATCACGTAAGTAAAGAATCAGACATGCAGTATTACTCATAACTTGAGACCCTATTAAAAGCAACCTATGGGAAAAAAAGCTTTTATTGAATTCAGCTTTTTTATAAGCCAGGCCAATTTCTTTTATATTTAATTTGAAAGACAGTTCATGAAAAAGATGTTCACTTGTCAATTATGAAAGCTGGTTAATATAATTTTTGATAGACCTGCAAGTTCAAAAAGAGGCAACAGATATACCTCAGTTTAAAGAAGAATGAGATAATATAAAACATCTGTGCTTTAGTATGCCTGAAGTTTAGAAAAGTTCTGCACCGGGTGTATTTTTTTCCCAAAGCTCATACCAACCTCTACTTTAAACTTTACCATGAATACATTGCTAATTTTGTCCTGTGGAGCCTAAGCTAAAGAACAGATCTCTTTGTATGCATCCTACTTGCAGGTGATTTTGCATGATACAACACAGAACGCTTCTGTGAGGTATGTTCATTTAATGATCTCATAACTGATTAAATTCAGGGACTAAAAGGCATCCTGCAGCTCCTCTTGACAGAGTCCAGAGCACATGACATTTGGTTACCTTTTGGTGCTTAGGTATACAAGTGACCTTAGTGAGTGCCCTGGCACGTTCATACATTCAATTTCCTCAACAAATTCTCTAGGTAAGATTTTGGTAAAACTTAGAATAGAAGAGAGACCTAGAATTTACAAAAAAAAAAAAGGGCTTGAATCTGGACATTTTTATTTCAGTTTCACCTTAGTTTCATTCCAGAATTGGTCTTGCCAAGTCTGGAAGCTAAGTCCTTTTCTCAGCTCCTAGAAAAATTGGTAGAGATTGTAAGGTTATGCCATAACTTTTGCTTATTCAAGTTGTTCAGAACTGAGGCGTGAATACTCTAATCTTAAGCACAGCAAACCAAAAATATTGGGGAAATCACCAGCTGGTATATAAGTCAAGTAAGCTGCAAAAGTTTATGCCAGCAGAGGATCTATCATTCCTCCTGAGATAATAAAAATTAAACAAGTGGAATCATCTTATAGCTCTGAGTCTTATTATTATGAGTTTATAGAAGCTCCTGCTGTTTTGAATGCTAAATGCTTTTAAAACCTCTGCAACCGTATGGATTTTCATAATACTAAAGAGCGTAAAGAAGTGCACTAAGTACCAACACATAGTTTGACAGATAAGTTTTATTTGCCTGTGAGATGGTAATTGCCATTTTAGATTACAGCATTGCAGAATTGTCACAGTTGGAAAAGAACTCTAAGATCACTGTGTCCAACTGTCAACAAAAAACAAAACAAAACAAAACCAATGAAACATAACAAACCCCACAACAACCAAAAAAACCAACCACCTCACCATCCCACTAGAGCATGTCCTGAAGCACCTCACCTACACATTTTTTTTAATACTTCCAGGGATGGTGATCCCATCACCTCCTTGGGCAGCCCGTTCCAGTGCCTGGCTACTTTTTCAGTAAATAAATTCTTCCCAACATCTAATCTAAGCCTCCCCTGGTACAACTTCAGGCCATTTCCTCTAGTCCTGTTGTTATTTACCTGGGAGAAGAGGCTGCACCCACCTCACTGCAACCTCCTTTCAGGTAGTTGTAGAGAGCACTAAGGTCTGCCCTCAGCCTCCTCTTCTCCAAACTAAACAATCCCAATTCCCTCAGCCTCTCCTCATAAAATTTGTTCTCCAGACCCTTTACCAGTTTGGTTGTCCTTCTGTGAACTCGCTCCAGAAAGATGATTGTTGGTGGATTAAACACTAAAAGTAAACTTCTGTCATATCCCCTTTGGCAAGTACCTTACATCACTCTCTTTTAGAAAGGATTTTAGTTGTGATTAATTATAATTCAAACTTTATCAAGAAATCAGTTAAGCAAATAAGAATAGTGGTTTTCAAATGAGGATTAAAATGCATGCCAGTTGATGAAAATTCTATGTGACTTACTGCAGTTCTTAGTTTCTGGACTTTGAATCATTTTTTATGTTCTAGGAAATAATAACAAAAAATTATTGAGAATTCAAAGCTCTTAGAAAGTCTAATTGAATTAACATTAAAAACAACTCCAGTGACTAATTCTGGTAAATATTCAGAAAATTTCATTAATTTTAGCTAATATATTTATCCTAATATCATTAGGATATTTTAAAAGTTGAGTGACCTCATGAAAGATTTTTAACTCATTAATCTTACTGGTCTTTGAAAAATGCATTATTATACAGAATCACAGAATTGCTGTTTGGAAAAGACCTTTAAGATGATCAAGTTCAACCATTATCTAACTCTACCAGGGCCACTACTACACCATATCCTTGAGCACCATATCTAGACAGATTTAAATACATCCAGGGATGGCAATTCAACCACTTCCCCTGGCAGCCTGGTCCAGTCTTTGATAACCCTCTTGGTGTGGATGTTTTTCCTAATGTCCAAACTAAACCTCCCCTGGCACAACTTGATGCCATTTCCTCTTGTCCTATCACTTGTGACTTGTGAGAAGAGTCACAATCTCCCCTTAATCTCCTTTTCTTCAGATTAAACAACCCCAGCTCCCTCAGCCACTCTTTATAAGACTTGTTCTCAAGACCCTTCACCAGCTTCGTTGCACTTCTCTGGACCCACTCCAGCACCTCAATGTCTTCCTTATACTGCAGCGCCCAAAACTGAACACAGTACTCAAGGTGCAGCCTCAGCAATGCTGAGTACAGCTGGATAATCACTTCTCTAGCCCCCCAGGTCCCTTTCTGCTGAGCAGCTTTCCATCCACTCCTCCCCAAGCCTGTAGCATTGCCTGGGGTTGTTGTGGACCAAGTGCAGGACTCAGCACTTGGCCTTGGTGAAGCCCGAATGATTGGCCTTGGACCATCAATTCAGCCTGCCCAGGTCCCTCTGAAGAGACTTCCTACCCTCAAGCAGATCAACACTCCCACCTAAATTGGTGTCATCATCAAACTTACTGAGGGTGCTCTCAATCACCTCATCAAGATGATTGATAAAGATATTAAACAGGAGTGGCCCCAGCACTGAGCCCTGTGACGGGTCACCAGTTGGATATAACTCCATTCATCACCACTCTCTGGGCCCAGCCATCCAGACAGTGTTTGATCCAGCAGAGTGTAGACCTGGCCAGGCCCAGGGCAGACATTTTTTTTTCATGAGGATGCTCTGGGGAACAGTATCAAAGGCTTTACTGAAGTCCAGGAAAACAACATCCACAGTCTTTCCCCTATCCACCAAGCAGGTCACATTGTTCTAGAAGAAGATGAGGTTCGTTAAGCAGGACCTGCCCTTCGTGAACCCATGCTGACTGGGTCTGATTGCCTGGTTGTCCTGTAAATGGTGTGTTATGGCACTCAAGATGATTTGTTCCACGAACTTCCCTGGCACTGAGGTCAGACTGACAGGTCTGGAGTTCCCTGGATCCTCCTTCCAGTCTTTCTTGTAGATGGGTGTCAAATTTGCTAACCTCCAGTGTGTTGGGACCTCCCTGGTTAGCCAGGACTTCTAGTAAACCATGTAAAGTAGCTTGGTAAGCATATCTGCCAGTTCCTTCAACACTGTGTATGTTGATTTGTGTATGTCTAGGTGGTTCATCAGGTCCATAACCATTTTTTCTCAGATTATGGAGACTTCCTTCTGTTCCCCATCCCTGTCTTCCAGCTCAAGGGTCTGTCAACCCAGCAAACAACTAGTCCTGCTATTAAAGAGTGAGGCAAAGAAGGCAGTAAGTACCTCAGCCTTTTCCTAATTCCTATTCACTATGTTTCCCCCCGCATCCAGTAAATGATGAAGATTCTCCCTAGTCCTCCTTTTGTCGTTAATGCATTTATAGAAACTTTTTCATTGTTTTTTACAGCAATAGCTAGATTGAGTTCTACGTGGGCTTTGGCCCTTCTAATTTTCAACCTGCATATCTTCACTGCATCTTCGTAGTCCTCTTAAGTGGCCTGCCCCCTTTTCCAAAAGCCATAAACTCTCCTTTTGTTCCTGAGGTCAAGTAGGTACATTACAGAAAAAATAATATAAGACCATCCTGCAAAATTTAAAACTTTGGTTTATTTTCCTAGTATGACTTGACTTAATGTCATAGCAAATGTCCAACATGAACACAAAGGCAGAACCGTGCTGGTCTAGTGAAGCTGATGCATTCCTGTAGAGCACAGACCTCAACCCCCAGTGACATGGGAGAAAGAAGAGAATATTACAAACAGGTATGCAATGGTCATAAATCACCAACCACTCTGGCAGTTTCGGCACTGGCTTGAGAGACAAAAGACACATTTCTATCCTGTGTCTTGCCATCTCTTCATACTGCAGCATGGGGGTTCCCACAAGACACAGCCTTGGCAAAGTGGCCTGGCTAAGAATATCTGATAAAATAGGAATATAAGTGTCAAAAGTGTGTGTGTGAATGGAATACCCAAAACTGCTTGAGAGGGTGCTTTTCCAAAAACTGTAATTATGCTAAAGAGAAAGGCAGTCATCATCTGAATTGAACAGTAATTAAGGGAATAAAGGCTTCTGAAATAAAAAATCAGCATGAAAAACAAATACAAAAGAAACATGTTCCTTTGTAACAAGAGGAAAAAATCTGAAACTTGGAACACTATGAGGAGGCTATGATGAGCCTTCATCCAGATGGAAAACTGACAGTATGGGGTGTAACAAGTAGGGACCCACAACCCTGGGCATGTGTCCTTGTGGGTTGTTTTCTCACCAGTGTGTGGACTGATAGATTACAGGATGCACAACATCTAGAGCACAAACTAGAGCAGCGCGTCTCCACTGGGGCATCTAACTTGCAGATAGCCAACTCCAGTGGGCTACAAGCTCTGGTGGGCCTCCTTCTATCCTGGTGGTAGTGATGGAGAGTGCTGTGTCTCCGTGTCCACACCCCCCACACACACTAATACAGCTGGCCACGTAGATCAATGCAGACAGAATGTGCTGTCTTTGTCAGCACTCACAGAAATAAGCACTATGCTCATACAAACATGGACAGCCTTCAACAGCCTGGACTTCTTTCTCCTCTCCTATTGAAAACATTGAAGGCTTCCAATGGGACAGACACACACACCCTCTCCAGGATTCAGTCTGAGACCCTCACTGTATCCAGGAACTGCACCCAGACCCGCTCTCTGCTGGCAGCTGGCCCCCATACTTTGTGGTTCTTCATGTCCTCAGCATTTCCCTAGCACAGACACCAAGAACTCTGACACACATGCAGTAGCCCAGCAGAGAGGGTGTCTTCACCAATGAGATAGTTAGAAAGATGATTTCATAAGAATTCAGTGTACACTGCAGTGACCAAACACAGGGATCAGTCAGTCTAGCATGATGACCAGCCCATTTACATCCAACTTTTGAGCTTCATTGTTCTCTCTTTCCCCATGCTTTTTCCTCTCCAGTACATCTTGAGATATCCCTTTCCTTGCTTTTAATCCTCCCTCATAGCACCCCATAAGATCTTTCGCACATTCCTACAATTCCTTTAGAACATCCCATAAGTTTTGCACAGTTCCACCTACATTCCATAATGAATCTATACTCCTGTAGGCAATAATCCACTCAGTCTGCATAGTCTTCTGGGGAAATATTTCCTTTTACTGCCTTGGCTGGTGGGACAGTGGACTGATCCTGCTCCTTCGATGGTCCTAGGGATAGCCAGTTTGGGGTGACCTTCTCCTTTATTAGGTTACTAGTGTTCCCCTGCCTGTCATTGCTCCTCCCAGTCTCTTTATGTCCATTGTGATTGCTCAACTATCATCACATAACCTAAGCGTAGGAGAACCCATACTCCATAGAAAGGGGCTTATGCTTGTAATCTACACTTCCTTGTGAATGTGTGTGTCAGGAAGGGGTTAAAAATTTTCAGGACTACTTGTGGAAATAGATTTAGAAAGGGGAACTACCAACTGTGTAGTAAACAAGTGCAGCAGAGATTTTGAACAATTCTAACAACCTGGATAAACTTAAGTATACCACTTGAGATTTCCAAGTGCATGCTGCCTGACCTCCAGCTGTCCTAACTGACAGGTACTGATCATAGGATCATAGAATGGTAGGGGTGGAAGGGACCTCTGGAGACCATTGTATCCAACCCCTCTGCCAGTGCAGGAACACTTAGGACATGCCACACAGGAAAATATTCGATGTGGGTCTTGAAAGTCTCCAGAGAAGGAGATGTCTGGTATAACAGACATCTAGGCCCCTCAAATGCTACTCAATGCTTATATTTACAGAGCTCCTAAATGATTAATTTTATTCCTAAATGGAAAGCTTAATATTTGAGGATTCAGTTAGGTAAGAGCAATTACAGGCTAACTTTCAATCTTTGACACTTTTCTGTGTGTCTGCATACAGAGTAAGCTCTTTATACTGTCTTTGGACTCCCACGGCTAATGTTGTCTAAATGTGAATCTCCAGTGCTGTTGCAGGTGCCCCATGGTATATAAGACACCTGTGTAGGGTTAGCTAATACAGCACAGAACCTAAAAGAAGCTGTGTCCTTCTGGACTAGTAGCTGGTAACAAGGTAGGATACCTTGGAGACTCAAGGCAGATGAGCTAATATATTAGGTCTGACTGAGCTGGAGTTAATATTCCGCGTAGCAGCCCTCCCAGTGCTGTGCTTCTGAGATCTAGAAAGCTGTTGATAACACAACCATGTTGTTGCTACTGCTGAGCAGGGCAGGCTTGCAAAGCACCAAGGATGAAAAACATGAAAACCACCAAGGATGACTGTTGTGTTCTCAGATCAACATTCACACTGCAGTGGGATGGGATGGACAAGATCTTGGGAGAGGACACAACCAGAACAGCTGATCCAAACTGACCAAAGTGATGTCCCATACCATATGACATGAGCTTAACAATAAAAGCTAAGAAAAGGAGGACTGTGGAGGGGGCATCTGCTTGTCCTCTGGAGCACAGAGGACAAGCACTACACATTCAGAGCTTCCTGAAAAGGGACAGACATTGCCGGCTGATGGGAAGTAGAAAATAAACCTTGTTTTCTTTTGTTCCTGAGCATGGCCTTTCTTTGCTTTTCTTTAAACTGCCTCTGTCTTAACCCATGAGTTCCATCTTATTTTCTTCCCCCTGGTCCAGTTGTGAAGGGCCGGGGCTGGGGGGGGGAATGGGAGAGGAGTGAGAGAGCAGCTTGGTGGGCACCTGGCATCCAGCCAAGGTCAAACCACCACAACTGTCTTCCAACAACTGAACTGAAATCCTAATGAATGGCTAGTCGATAGGTGCCTGCTTTAGAATGAAATGCATCACTCTATCCATACCATGCATGGATAAAATGAAAAGGAGCCCAATTCATTTGCCTAAGGAGATGTGTTTAGTGTCATCTGATGTGGTATAAGGGTGATATTTAGAGCTGCCACTCCAAAGGGGCAGAGTTTTGCTATAGGACCAATTTCACATCTGCCAGCCTTGAGTGGAGGTTTTGAGCACCCTAAGGATCTCATATGACACCATGTAGTGAAGTGCAGGCAACTGAAAGGAGCCCTAGATTTTTCCAAGCTATAATTGGAGCCTAGACGCACAGCTCACATAGAATTATAGAATTATAGAATGGTTTGGGTTGGAAGGGACTTTAAAGATCATCTTGTTCCAAGCCCCCTGCCATGGTCAGGGACACCTTCCACTGGATCAAGTTTCTCAGTCTCATCCAAACTGGCCTTGAACACTTCCAAGCAGCAGGCATCCACAGCTTCTCTGGGAGTACTGTTTCAGTGTCTAACCACCCTCAGATTGAAGAATTTCTTCCTAATCTATCTAATCCAAACTTACCTTCTTTTAGTTTAAAACTGTTACTTCTCATTCTATCACTACACTCCCCGATAAAGAGACCCTCTCCATCTTTCCTGTAGGCTCCCTTTAAGTACTGGAAGGCTACTATAAGGTCTCCTCAGAGTCTTTTCTTCAGCCTGTCCTCATAGTGGACATGGTCCATCCCCTTGATCATTTTCATCCTCCTCTGGATCTGCTCAAGCAGACTGTGTCCTTCTTATGCTGGTGGCCCCAGAGCTGGACACGGTACTCCAGGTGAGGTCTTACCAGAGCAGAGTAGAACTACAGAATCACCTCCCTTGACCTGTTGGTCATGCTTCTCTTGATGCAGTCCAAGATGTGATTAGATTTCTGGGCTGCAAGTGTGCATTGATGGATCATGTTCAGTTTTTCATCCACCAATACCCCCAAGTCCTTCTCTGCAGGGCTGCTTTCAATGTCACCATATGTCATCTCAATGTCACATATAGACATCTACCTGAAGACAGCCTGATTTAAAGAACTGAATTTCAAACTGAATCCTTCACAACTTTTTATTAACTCTGGTATGTACTTTACCAAGCTTGGTGTACCCAGATGCCACTGATGAGGTCAGCCAACTGCAGAAACTGCAGAATTACCTAAAACAGTCAATGATGCTTAAAGCAAGAGAAAGTAAAACTACTAGCTATGTAAGGGAGACAATGAGATTATGGTCATGCCCATTATATGGTATAATGAGGAGTAGTGACAATGTAATGAGCAGTGGTAACTGCAGAACATGATCACACTCTTACTGATAGTCTGAGGAAGACAGTGTGAAACACATGAACCCAGCAACCTAGTGATCTTGAGCTAAGAGTCATGTCTCATTCATCATTAATACCTGTGTGAGTCATTAGACCGTGGCAAATACATTACATGAACTTTTATGCACTATCTGCTGCAAACTGCATTTTTTAGCTGTTATTCTGACTAGAAAACTTGTTCCTACTAAAAGCTATGAAAAGAAAAATAAAAAAAAATGAGAGTGAGAAACATTTCCTTCTGTCAAGAATAAATGTCCAGGCACCCTCTTCACTGTGGTGCGTATCTGTTGGATTAATTAATTAGCAAGTCATCAAAGAAAACAACTTTTCAGCCTCCAAATAGCTTGAATTGTAACTGTAATTTGACAGGATGGACTTCAGTTCAGTCATATTTTGTGATAAACCCAGTTATGTTGTGTGCAAGATGTTTCTCGTCATCATTTCAAGGAGTAAATGTTACTGGAGCTCTAGCTGCCAAAATCACATGGACCATGGTGAAAATGCTTACTGATCTGTGCAAGGTATATACTGACAAACTGTTCCTGCTCCAGTGAATCATTCTAGACACACTTCATATTTTATGGGCATTTGATCTAGTAAAGGGTTTTTGCAGTGAGAGAGAAGAATGTTTTGGATACAGATATTCTGGGATCTTGTGTGTTTAACGTGTTACTGGTTGCCTCCAGCTACAGAGGCTGGGATTTGTTTTGATGACCCCAGTCATGTGTTCCTGTAGAACACTACAGCCCATGCATAGGTATTGATCAATGTTTGAGCACTGGCCATAATCTTTTTTAAAACTTATTTTCTAACTCTTCAAGATACACCAGCAAAAATCCTAATAATCCCTGGAGAGACTTGAGATGTATGAGCAGACCCTGTATGACCATACCTGAAGGCAAGAGCACACAACATCAGTCTGCCTGAGATGAAGGTTGAGATTTATCCCCCTTCACACTGTTGCTGTGCTCTTTAAAATGGGAAAGAGGAGAACTATGCAGAGCTGTGTTGCTGTTTTCTTTTACAGAAGAAAAAATCCAATGTGAAGAGTGATATTTGTCACATCTGTATGTTAAAAAAAAGTACTGTTTATACTGAAGCAAGGTATGTGTGGGGTAATATGTTTCCAGAAAGAAGCAGCATTAAGAAATAAGTAAGAAAAAGCCTCCTTGGTGCTGACTGTTGTGTTCTCAGATCACAGAAGAGCTGCAGCTAGAGCACTAGACAAAGCTACCAAAGGTAGATGCATTTTTTCCCACTCAGTAGACATTTGCTTCCCCCCTCAGCTTGGCCAGACACTGCCTTTCTCACCTCTTCTACTTCAGCTATGTCTTATCTAACCTGAATTTAATCTCTGTAGTCACACAGATCTTAAAATTTTGTAATAAGCTCTTAGCACTCTCTGAGCCAGACTCATCTTGCCTAACTTTAAGAGATAATGAAAGTGGTCTTTCTTTAAAGGGAGAAACTGGTTTTTCGAGTGTAGAAAAAGAAAGGAATTTCACCAAAGAAATACCCACTTCACTAATTTACAGTTAATGGGATTGTGAACAAGCAGTTAACAGTAGTTGAAAATACCACATTCAGTCAGATGAATCAGTCTTAAGTTTCTCTGATGCTTTGATTTCAATGCAGGAGAAGCTTACCTTCTATACTAAAGAATAAACTTATAAAAATGTAGATAATGGAATTACACAGTTCTCTTAAGCTTTATACTAGTTGTATTCTATTTATCCATAATGGCCTCAAGAAAAGGCTCAATAAAAACTATAGAAATGCATAATTAAAAATTGTGATAATTTTATTTTGGGGGTTCACAGTGATATTACATATTGCATACCAGACTCCTTTAGAATTTTAATTTCTAACAGGAGAAACTATGTTTCATGTCTTAAAAAGCACTAAACACTGTCAATGCTCAACAGACACTGAGTAATATTGATAGCCTTTGCAAGACAATGAGACAGTGAAGAAATTGCACAATCTCCTTTGGAATAGTGGTTGAGTGACTGTCATCCACATAGTGATGATATAGCGAACTCATCTGCTTCTCTCAGCTCTTTAGCATCAGCATAATTATGATGAGCAAGATACCTTCTGCAATATTCATAAATACTCCACATCACCTTGCAGATATTCTGGAAGAACATCCACTCAAGGCATCAAAGAATTAGCATGAGCAAGAGTGCTGAATTAACACAAATACCTTCCGGCTTGTTCTCTGTGTTTATGCACAGCCTGCCACCCATTACCTGGGATGGAAAGTAAAAAAGAAGGTAATGAAACTGAAGAATCATTCTGTTCCTCATCTTAACTATGAGTTCATAAATGTATCTTTCAGGAAAAAAGTTACTTGTGTTGACCTCAAATTTACTGGCCATCCATTCTTGATGCGCTGGTATTCAAGCATGCTGACATTGGTAGAGAGACTGGGACATACAGGCACACTAGCCTGTTGTAAACTTTCACAAAGATGACAAGACCTTATCTTCACAGGATAATAAACCCCCCTTCTTAGCATTTCTCACCCTATTAGTAGAGAAATAATCCATGAACTGTTGTCTTATGGATAAATGTATTGATACATCCATTTTATAAGTAAAATCGGGAAAAAAAACCCACTTTGTTTTAAACACATGATTTCCTTTAGCAGGAAAAATTATTCATGGATAAAATTATTTCGTTGATGGAGGGAGTGAGTTCTGCAGGGCATGAAGATATACTAAAATCTACTTTAAATTAGTAACTTGGAATATTTTTTTTATTATTTTTTTTTTAACGTAAGAGTTGTTAAATGATATGCTCTTGTACCCTACTTTCTACAACACTTAATACGGTCTACTGATGAAATAAAACATACTCATAAACATACTCATACACAGACTTATAGACACACAGACCAGCTTCAGTTCTGGAGGAAATTTTCCTTTGCATATATCAGAGGCAAGATTCCATAATCCTTGGCAATTCTTCAAACAAAAATTAAATCCTTTCTGCACACGAGACCTACGTACCTGACTCACAGGGATGTCAGTCTTCCTCATGTAAATCAGAGTTTGAGGTAATTGTTATTTTATCCACTAGATTTACTAATGCATCGTATTTCACACTTCTGAAGACTCTTCAGGCATGGAGCTGCTCCCCACCGAGCAGCAGAGGTGTTTTTCTAATACAGTTACCCATCCTTATAGAATATTTCACAATATTGTAAACTTCACACCTTAATTATCTTTTCCAACACCTGCTGTTCTGTTATTACCAAAAGCAGCTAACTTTGGTAGATAGAGAGCATGTCCCTCCCTTCTTTGCTCCTAGATCCCTCCTTTCCTTGATAAACCCAGACAACTCTTGTCACGTAAACCTCCTTAATAGTAATATTTCATCCCTACTGACATTCATAGGCAGGCACAGGGAGTGGAGATGAGAATTAATTTGACATCAGTATCATTTCCAATTAAAGGATCCTATAACGGCTTTGTAGTTCTTCCTGCCTTCCTAGGCACACACACTTCCATTGAGTGCAGCCCTAAATACAACATCAACTTCTCCAACAGTCTCCTCTCCTGCTCCTCCACCCTTTTCCCCATGCTGATTCCTGATGTGGACTGCAAATGAAACAAAATGGGAACATAATTACAATGCAGAAGAGAGTTCTAGCGATGTTAAAACATTTCCATTTGCTTTTGGAAGTGATGTGCCATCCTGAACTTTGCATTTCTGTTCATTGTCCATTCATTGCTTAATACACATTCTGCTCCTGAATATCAGACTCTGCCTTTGACACAGTGTGTCATTTCTTATACAGTCACTCTCCTTAACATCAGCATTGCCAGGCACATGAATAATTAATTGCACATTTTACAGGCCTGTCCATGGGAGGACATGAATGAGTTATGACCTTCTTTGATTTACACTCAAGAGCCTCCACAAATTCTGCTTCAGAGTACAGATTTGCCTAGTTCCTAGGACTGAGCTCTCTGGTAGCCAACCTTAAGCCTCCTCTCAGAGCTTGGTTTTCCTCTCTTAATCTAGATTTTCCATTATTTCCACACAGAAAGCTAAAGTTAAAAACTTTCCTTAAAATACTACATTCTCTTTATTGTAATTAATCAGATTTCTTCTTCCTGTCTCCCCCAGTCATAGTGAATGTGAAGAAGAATTGTTCATTGTCTGTTTTATAGCAACCTGTTACAGCCTGAATGCTGTCTTCAGGCTTTCTTTCATGTTTTCTTACCTTGACTAGACATATTCAAGCTGTTTATATCTTCCTCTGAGGTCATGCTATCTAATACTTTAATTATTCTCAGAGCAAGCTCTGAGAACAATCAGAAATTGTCAATGTTTTATTTAAAATATGATGCTCAGACTGTACACAGTATTTAAGTAAGACTTAGTTTAGCTAAGTGCTTAGACTGAAAAAAAAAAACCCAAACAACTCTATCTTATCATTTCTTCTTCTTTTAATGCAGAAAACAACTTATATTTCTGGAAAAACATTGCACTATGCCTCAATTTCTCTGTTACATTAACTTGTTGGGTTTGTTTCTGATTTATTGCACTTCTAAATCCTTTTTCTTCAGCTCTTCATCCAAGCTACCATTTTTATAGTTGTGCATTTGATTTCCTCTTCCTAATGGTCATTCTCTGTGATTGCCTCTATTGAATTTAATCTTGTTGATTTTAAATTTTGCTCTCTGCAGTCTGCCGGCATCTCCTCACAGAAATTCTTGCAGGCAAATTTTAATGGTTAAGTTCTTTAATGACTTCAGAGTGAATTTCAGTAGGTCTGAACAAATTGAACCCATCTAACTTATCTAAATGTTTTTAATGCCTCCCTGCTCCATCTTGCTCTGAACCTCTATATTCTCATTAAAATTAATTTAAGGACCTGGTGACAGTTGACATTGCTTCTTTTGCATTGACTCAGATGAAGCACTGCGTACCACAGTTACTTCTGCAGTATCAAGCACACACACCTCTTCACTGTTCTTTTTTTTTCCACTGCTACCATGGTGAAAACACACAATACAGGTAGCAAGCAAACACTCAGACTATCCTTCCCTTTTAAAATGATGTCTAGCTCTTTTATTACAATGAGACATTAGCCAGCTAAAACACGTATTTCTCATCTCTAGCATGCTTAAAATATAACCAAGGTCAGACAAGAGTTGTTCCCCCATGTTTATGAGACAGCAGGAAGATCTACCTTTTCTAATTAAGCTGCATTGGTTCTGGTATGCTAAGGAAGAGAGTGACACACTCAGATGTCCTGGATTGAAAGCAAAATTCTAACAAAACAATTTTTTTTCATTATTTTTGGTTTTGGTGAACACAATGAAATGTTCAAGAAGAAGACAATCTCGTTTTTCATTTTTGCAGATTTCAAGTTTGATGCTGGCTATCAAATACATCTTCCGTAATCTGAAAAACATAGAAATAGGGAACAACATGCAACTATCTTGTCATATGTTTGGGCTTCTATGCTTGTCACTGCTTCTGCAATGAACTAATTGTGGGTGCATTTTTGTACTTGACAATTTTTCATCACTGGGAAAGTAGCCATGGGCTAGAACAACAGAATTATCTCAGAGAGATTCAAAGATAAATATATGTGAACCTCAAAGCTCAACCTCCTGCTCACAGCAGGGTCAGCTACAAGATCAGACCAGGTTATTCAGGGCTTTATCCCATTGACTCTTGAAAGCTTCCAACAAACCTCATGCTTGGACTCCATAATTTATCTGGGCAACCTATTACAGTGCTCAGTCACCCTTGCAGTAAAAAAAGTGTTTCCTGATGTTCAGAGGGAACCTCCTGTGTTTCAGTTTGTGACCACTGCCTTTGGTCCTGGCACTGAGCACCACTGAGAAGAACCTGGATCCATCCTCTTTGCACCTTCCCTTCAGGTATTTATAGACACTGATAAGATGTTCTTGAGCCTTCTCCTCTCCGGTCTGAACAGTTTCAGCTCTCTCAGCCTTTCCTCATAGGAAAGATGCTTCAGACCCTTCATCACCTTCATGGCCTGTCCTTGGACTCTCTCCAGTATGTCCATGTCTCTCTTGTAATGAATAATGCAGCACTGGACACAGCACCCTGGGTATGGTTTCACCAGTGTTGAGGGGAAGGATCACCTTGCTCAACCTGCTGGCAATACTTCACTTAATGCAGCCCAGGATATGATTGGCCTTTTTTTGTGACAAGGGCACATTGTCTTCTCACATTCAGCTTAGTGTCCACCAAGACCCACAGGTCTTTTTCTGACAAGGTGCTTTCCATCTGGGTGGTCCCCAACATATGTCAGTGCCTGGGGTTGTTCCTCCCCTGGTGAAAGACTTTGCTCTCCATTTGCTGAACTTCATGAGGTTCCTGTCAGCCCATTTCTCCAGCCTGTTAAATCCCTCTGGATGTCAGCATGACCCTCTGGCATGCCAGCCACAGTTTTGTGTCATCAGCAAAATTGCTAAAGGTAAATTCTGTCCCATTTCACATATTATTAATGAAGATGTTGAACAGAACTAGATGCAGTGTTGACCACTGGGGCACACTACTAGTTACTGGCCTTCAGCTAGACTTCTTGCCATGATCACAATCCAGTTGTTCAGACGGTTTTCAATTTTCTGCATTGTCTGCTGATCCATCCCTTCTCTATGAGGATGTTATGGAAGACATCATCAAAAGCCTTTCTTCAACATGGCCATAGTTTTGAACCTTCCCCTGACGTTTTTCCTCCAGTGACTTCTTCCACTGTAAGATACTATCAAGGTAACACTGTTGTGGATGGAGTGACACACTTCACTCATAAGAGAGGTATAAACCAGCAATTTAAGAAAGCTTGATAATAAATGTGACAGTGGTTTAACAAGACTCGATGGCAAGTTATGCTTGATTGTTTACTGCATAGAGGACAGGGTCAGTCACACAAAACTGTCAGGGAGACCCTCCCATTGAGTCATGAGGTTCAGAAAAGGCTTCCTTGCATTCTAAACTCCTTTTAAGAGGGGAGTTTAGATGCAGCTGGAGATCCTGGTGTGCAGCCTGCTTCTATTCAGAAGAGTTCAACAGGCCCTAGGCTGTCCACTATTTATGGAGTAAGATGATTGACTCATAGTCATAATTGCATACCAGATGTATTTCAGTTGGCACATGCTCAACTAGCCCCCAGCTATTGTGTCGTTACCTGCCTTCACTGAATCCACTTTGAGCTGAATGCAGCCACCATGGGCAGATGCATCTGTTACAATTGCCAGTGGTGGTTAGCACTTGAGCAGGATTAGAGGAAATAAAGGTCATCTTGTGGAGGGGGCAGCAGTCACAAACAGACACTGTTCTTGAGGTTTTCTTGTGGGTGGTTGAAGTGCCTAGATGTTCCTTGTAATCTTCTTTTCATGGAACGATCTTACCTTTGAACACTTCCATTATTTTACTTTGTAATGTGGCCTTCTTTGGTTTAGGATGATTCAGTCTTGCCAGTGAGCCTATGCACATTACAGCAGTGGTTCAGGCCCTGTGCAAGAAGTCTCTGGCTCTTTGCCTCATGTTTTCTGGGCTGCACTCATGTCCAGCCATCCATTCCTTTCTGCAATTATGCTGAGCTTTTTCCAGCTGCTGAATTTAGAAGCGAAGACCTTCATAAGGTCATGTCTTTCCAACTAGTGGCATAAAAGTTATATTGTAGGTGAGGTGCAAAAATTGCATGATGCGAAGGAGTGAGTGACAATGAATAATGTTGAAGGAAGACAAACTGGAAGGAGATTAGAGTGGATAAATACACTGACATAAACAAAAATTAAGCTGGTATTAGCAGTGTAGTGGTATGATCAGGAAGGTACTGAGGTACAGATGAAGAACTAAGTGATTCTGAGTAAATTAAATAGCATGAGCATTGAACAGAACAAAATAGAACTTTGGGTACCAATCAACTACTGAGATTTTTGTCTGAAAACTGAGAAGTCATCTACTAGAAGCAAATATAGGAGGTGAAGCTCTGTTTATTTCTCAGGGTAAACAAAAGCCACCAAAGTGGAAAAGGTTATCCTACAGTAAATCAGTCCATGAGTTTCCCATATAAAGCATGAAGTATTGCGTAAGACATGACTCACCTAGAATGCTGTGTACACTCGCTATTCTTGTCCAAATATGAATCTAAACTTGAAGAGCTGTAGTGAAAACCTGGATTAATGGAGAAAATATGAGGACTCTCAAAAGTAGGTGCTGACTGTGACATGAGCCACTAAAATGTGACTGTAGTGATATAAAAATGAGATTAATTTCATTTGACTTCAGTTTTTTTCCTACTTCCATTTTCAGTATTATGATATTCCCAGTATTATCAATTATTAGCATTCTTAAGTTTCCAACAATATCTGGGAAATTCCTTAGAAAGAAAGAAATCTCTGGAAAGAATTAATCTTGACTACTCCTCTAAAGAGGTAAAAGGCAAGACACTACAGGAAAGGGAACATATATTCTGGGGGAGAAATGACGAAAACAATTTTTTCCATAGTAAAGTCTTTTTGTTATGTGGAGTGACTGTTTAGTGTCTCCTACTCACTGGTACTTGGATGACTTTCTGTAAGAATGGAAATAACTTTTGGGGAAGTATTTGAATGAAAAGACATCTGCAGGCTGATAGCTAAGCTCCAAAAAGCATTCCCAAGGCACGAGAGGTAGTACTTCCCAACTAGCTCTGCTATGTGAATAGGAAAGGCAAACCTTTACAGGAGAGAAACATGAAGAAGTGACATGATGATGCCAGATCATAAAGATATGAAGAAGAATGACAACCTTCAAGTAATAAAAGGGAAGAAAGACAAAACAGGATTTCACAGATAACAAGGCAAGTATATTTTAGAAGTTAGAATATGGCTTCTGTAACTATCAACAAACACAGACCTGGAATCTGAAAGTCACCTTTACTCTTTATTCATCTTCTCTTATTATCAGCAATGAAGATTCAACAACTAAAATCCCATTATTTTCTCACTGACTGATGAAGATGATGAGAATCCAGCTCAGTCTTTGAAAGCACTGAAGAGCCAATATACCTTAACTGGAGGGAATGTTGTTGGCTTGCTGCCAGTTAATAAGAACTGATCAAAAAGTAGCTATGTTAGGTCATAAAAAAGACATTTGTGAAGTCATATTTTTGTGTCTTGTAGCAGTCTAGAATTATTTTGTATGTACTTCCCTGCTAGCAACTTTTCCTGCCACCTGTCATCACTCTTGCTTTCTCATGTAAATTACACTGATTTATTAGATTCCAATTTTCTGGCATGAAAAAAGCTCACTACCTTGAAGAGTATCTCTGAACCTAACTCTATCCGAAGAGACAAAGTCACAGACAAACTGCATCTGGTGGAAACAATAAAAATATATGGCCATAACACTGTCATATATCATATGGTGATAAAGCATAGCTAACAGCTGCTTGAACCCTTTATAAGAAAAGCACAGCCGTGGCCGATCAATTTTCAGATGACCTTGGGAGCAGTTTTACAATTCATAATCTATAAACCTACAGAGGGAAAATTTTTATCAGTTTGGTTTCCTACAGTTTTCAGAAAACAGTAGCGTTTATGGACATGATGTATGTTGCAATGCTGGGAGCTCACCTCAAGTCTAAGGTGTCCTCTGAGCTAAGAGTTCAGCAGCCACAACTATAGTATATTCTCACAGCTATCTAATGGAATCTGCACACCATCTTCAAAAAGCTTAACCAGCATGATAACTTTGGTAATGATGCACCTAAGCTTATGGTCAACTAAGGGCTTCTTCCCTCTTCTCTTTTTTGGTTAGATAAGGGGAAAAAAATATAAAATCTTGAAAAAGTGTTGCTTGCAATGCTTAGTAATTTAATAAAAATGATTCCTTGTTTTTAGAATGCCCTATTGGAACAATTCCTTCTGAGTCACAACCACACACAGATCAGAATAGCAGAGCTCAGAGCAAAGGGAGTTATTTGCCGGTTCACAGAGAGAATTCAACATAATCCCTATGAGACCCTTGTGATATTCATGTTGTATGTTCAAAAAATTAAACCTGGAGAAGAATCCACAAACAGTACCAAACTACTGCTCCACAGTACCGCTTACAAACTTGTTTGTTTTAAAAAACTATTGCCTTTTCAAGTCCATCCTCCTAACCATTTTGTGTAAAGGAAGAGAAGCTTCTGAAGAAACAGGAATTCAAAAACATTTTTCTTCTGATCCAGCTACAATCTAATTTCTGCGTCTAGTAGATAGGGTATGTGTCTTATTGAACAGACTGCATGTAGGTGCATTGATCTGTGAAAATGGTTGTGATTAAGTACAGAAATTGCACAAATTTTGCTATTAATGATAATGTTCTCTTGCCTAATGGAACTTAGCTTATTTAAAACAAATAAACTTGTCCTTGATAGGACAGGAAGAAATGGCCTCAAGTTGCACCAGGAAAGGTTTAGGTTGGACATTAGGGAAAACTTCTTCACTGAAAGGATTGATGACCACTAGAACAGGCTGCCCAGAGAGTTGGTGGAGTCACCATCTCTGGAGGCATTTAAAAGATATACATGAGGTGCTGAGGGACATGGTTTAGTGGTGGGCTTGTCAGTTTTAGGTTAAAGATGATCTTAAAGGTCTTTTCCAACTGAAATGATTCTATGATTCTATGAACTTACCCTTTTATTTTATTCAATATTTATAAAAGAAAGCAATTCAGCATATGCAATTTGGAGTTTAGCATTAAACAGCCTCATGAAGAGATTGCTCATTGGAGCTCATGTCTCTGCTCTGAGGGATTCAGATCACTACCAAGATTATCACCTACCTTTTCTTGAGGTATCAAGTCACACAGTCAAACTAAAGCAAATTCAAACTTAAATACTTCTTTTCTGGATAAGACCTGGTGCTAAACCAACTACAGTATTATAGAAATCTGCAAGGTGATTTGAATTCTATGTTTACTTTTTCACTGGCTGCAATATCAATTTGCTTAGTTCCAAATTTTAAAAACTATGGTGTTTTTTTTAATTGCAAATCCTGTTTATTCACAGGGGTTCTGGAAATCAAAGTGAGATTTGTACATGCTAATCACAGTTTCACAATCAGTTCAGAAATATCTTCATCAAGAAAACAGGAGCCTGTCAGAGCAATTTTATACGTAATGAAAAGAACACAGCATGGTGGTCATATCAAGAGCTTTCTTGATTAGCAATGGTTATAATTGGGAAGCCAAGAGCCCAGTTGACTATTACAGTTGAAATTGAGTTTGCAGGACTAAAAATTAGATTTTTTTTTTTTGTGAACTTGGCAGATCGTCTGCTGAGTCACTGACACAGAAATATGGCACCTCTTTTTCTCTGATTGCCATTTTTTCAGCGAGTCCATTGTAAGCACTTAATGGATATGATATAATGGCATTTGAAAAGGGAATACAGATTAAAACTGTATTGCAACCTCTATATATCCTACCATTATGTTACTAAAGTAAGTTTTGCTGCTTCTAGAGCAGTGAGAAAGTAAAACATTAGAGTAATTGTAGCATACAACAAGACAGGTGAGACTATTATTAGCATGGTCAAAAATGGAGCTAAAACATTTTTGGTGCTGGTTCAAACCCATTAGAGGTCATATGGTCTCATTTAATAATTAACAGCACAGTAACCAGTTTGACTAAAATTTGTCTGCAACAGGCTGTGAAACTGATGAAGGAATTCAAGTACCTTCAGTCATTCATGAAAACCTATAGATTTCATATAATAAAACTCCCTTGCCTACTGATAGACAAAAACTCACTTTCTCATATCAGTCATGCCACTCAAGTCTCATACCTCTTCGGATTTGTATTCCACTGAAATAAAACTTAATCTAAAATTAACCTTCCTTTGTCATTTGTGGGCACACTGCATAAATATTAATGTGTGAAAGCATTACATTTATAATCAGTTGCACTCCCAAAACTTGGCGATGTCTCCCCCAACACACATCCCCTCTGACAGCCCACTGCGACCTCATTGACAGGAAAGAAGCTGGTCAGAAACCTGCTGAAGACAGAAACAGCACTTTGCTCACATTTACATCACTTCTCTAAGATCAAATGCTGGCTCCCCTTTGCACACCTTCCTCCACTCCGCCTGGCCATTTCTGCTGGGATGTATTTTTCAAGACCAAACTAAAGTCCAAGTGTTTGAGAGGGCACCAGTGCAAGAAAGCATCATCTACTCATCCTGGTTGTGAGACAATGTGCAGGCAGGACCAAACAGCTGCCTGAAACTTATGTACGTCTCAGTGTTGCACATGCTTCCTTGCATCTAGGATTGAGATCATTCCTGTAACACTGCTGGACTAGAACTTGATTAGCCTTGTTGTGAAGATGCCACCAGTTCCTGGGTGCTTGGTCACAACTGCTCAGGTGAATTCAAATGACCCTGGTCAGAAGAGCCATTTCAGAACAACAGGCTTAAATCTAGAAGAATGTGACAATTTGGGAAGTGCCAGATTTAGCAGATGGGGATGAAGCTGTGCAAAATAGAAGGCTATTTCTTTATAAATATAAAATGTGTAAGGTAACTAAGTAAACTTTGTAGGACATTCAGTGAGAGGGATTAGAATGAGGGAAAAAGGAAAGACATTACCAGAGGCCCAGGTTGTAAAAATGTATCACAGTAGGCAAACACCGATCACTAAAGGAATGCAGCCTTCTGGGTCAGGCAAAACTGGTTTAGGAAAGTAGCTAAAAAAACCCCACATAATTATGCTTAACGTGGATTGTGAACCAACCAGGGAAGTGCTAGGAGGTTGAGTGGACATGTTGTGCTGTGCAAGCTCTAAATGGAAGATCTGAAATTAATTTATTACTTCAATGAACATAAGACAAATAAGACCACAGAGATACATGTGGTGTTGAAAAAAGCGTTCTGTGGTCTTTTGAACTATAAGGCAGACAAGCCCCAGGTTACACCTAGGTCACATTTAAAACAGCTGTTGTGGATGGCCTGTGCCCAGGGCTAAGCTAAGGGTCTGCAACTTTAGGATCTGTAATTGTGGAAGACAGTATGGAACAAACTAAAAGTTTGGTTAAGAGACACAGAAGCTGGATGGACAAAAGTACATTACAATAAATCAAGGGAGAAAAATCTAGGGAGAGAAATAATTGAGAAGCTATGCAAATGGTTACTTTTAACAGAGCAACTCCCTCAACACCCTTTCTCAGAGGAAGTGGTGAAAGTGTGGTGGTAGACCAAGGAGTGGAAGAATATCATAACCTCTAAGGTAGTGCTAAGAAATAACACAGCAGAAGATAGCAAGACCAGATACATATAAAATACTTCAGAAGCATGGGGACAATCTGAATTGCTTGGATAATGCTGCAACAAGCATTCTGCTATATTGCTTATAGGAGATCAGTGCAAGGAAGGAGGACAGTGGGCCCTGTAACCTCTCCCTCCTAGTGATGGAGGAGAGAAACACACAGTGGCCCTGCAAGCAGTTTCAAAGTCATAATAGGTTTGTTACAGCTCTTCGGGAGACCTGGAACACTAGGATGGAGAGAGTCAGAGTGATCCAGACCTATGAAGACTAGAGACTACTAATAATAATAATGTTGTGGAGTCTGGAAAAGAATAGTTACCACACTACGTGCTATTGCAAAACCAGCTCTGCAGTATAGACAGCCATGCAGGGAAAACCAATAGCTCTTTTAATTATCAAGACTGTAGCAAAAGGGAAGGCCTACAAATGGAAAGCAAATTGCTACCTCAAAGAACCATGAAAGTTCCAGACAGATTAAAGCAACAACAAAAGTGACAGCATTCTTAAATGGGGATATCTCTATGGAGTAATGGGTTAAATGAGAGACAGCCATTGGGATAGCTGTATGGGAACCTAGCTTGTGCAGCAGCAACCACTGAATCAGACTGGTAAACATTTATTTGGTTGAATCAGCAGAGGGTCCAACAAGGAAGAAAAATGTTGAGAGATGAACAAAAGGCTCAAAGGGATAATAAACACAGGAATGAGTCAGGGCTTTAACATTTGCTAACAATGATCTGCAGCAATTGGACTTAGGAAAGAGGGATAATAGTGAAGCATCATATAAATAGGAGACCCAAATATGGTTATGATTCACAGAATTAGAAAACAAAAAGAGAAAAGGCAGCATCATCTCTGAGAATCTTCTAACATGCATTTTGAAAAGTTCTGAAAGAAAAAGAGAACCACATACAAAAGAATATCTAACTGGTAGAACAGGTAAAATGTTTAAAACTTCAGAACAAGCCAAACAAATGCAATACAATTAACATGCAAACAAGCAGTTCAAACTCACTGACAGTATTGTTAAATTCAGTGAAGCATGTGAGTATATGGATGAAAGACAACTAACATGGGTGTTTCCATTGGCTACAAAATCATGAAGAAAAATTATAAAGAAAGAAACAGGACACATAATGGATAATAAATAGATAATAAACCTGAGCTGAGAACTTATAAACAACAGTATGAGGATACTAGCTGATGAATTGTATGAAATAAAAAAGCAAAAATGCAGTTAATCAGGTCTTTAACACCACTAGAAAATCCTGTGGAGGGAGATGCTTAAGCTGCAGTAACTCAGGTAGCTTAATAACAATCCTTTCTGGCTTATTTTCCAGAGGAAGAGCCAAAAAGCAATCCATTTCAACTCTATGAATATTATTAATTATAAGTTGCTTGACTTTATTTCACTTGATTTTAATTTCATTTTATTATCATATCTGAAATGGGATATATATAATACTTTTATAGGTGAATTGCTCTGTCTGAAGATAAAACAAGACAAAAAAATAAGCACGCAAAAGTAACTGGGAAAAATGGATCCAAATCAAAGGTGTCTCTGTCTCAAAACAGAAGAAACTCTTTTTCTCAGTGATGATGGGTATGACTTATTTTAATACCACTGAACATAATTAATAGATCACCAACCCATAAAGGTGTGTAGGTAATATAAAATTGCACATGGGTACCATATAGGACTTAATATTTTTGAATGTTGAAAACCAGTGGTAATTCAGTTAGATACAGAAATGTATCAGTTGTGTTTTAAAAGACTGCACTTTTGCATAGTGCTACAGCCGAGACATTTTAAACAACTATGAATAAAATGCTGGACCTTGTGTAAGTAAAAAGTGACATAGGGTAGAAACAAGAGGTTTTCTAGTTATGGAAATATCAAAACACTACATATATGTAGAATATACAATCTGTAGGGATTTGATGGAAAAAAAATTGTCAAGAAGCTAATCAGATAATTTTAGGAATACATAATGATATTTCTTCTGAGATTAGAGCTCTGCATCAATGATGGACTATGGAACAAGAAGGAATTTTCTGAATTTTCTGAACACTATTTATGGAAGGAAGACAGCAAACAGTAGAGCCAGGCAGGCATTACACTTGGGAAGATAAGATCTTTCTGCTTCAGACATGTCCCAACTATTTCCAACTAATCTGTAATTGACTACCTAAGCTCCAGTTGTCTTTGTGTGTATGTGTTGTGCCCAGAAATGCTATAAATTGCCTAATTTACAATATGTATATATGTATGTATTTAGTATAAACTCTAAGTAGGGGTGTTATTTCTTACTATATACATTTTAAACTAGTATTTATTAAAAAATCATTGCAACTGTGTGCTATAATAGGCCAATACATTTGGGGGCGGATTTTAATCAATTGCATCAAATGTTAAGGGTACTTAAACGATGGACTGAGTTGGACTTTGTGTCTGAAGAATCATCAGGGTGATTTTGGTTATTGTGCAAATCATATAGACTATAAAAATTCAAAGCTTAGCAGGCTGGTGTGCAAACAGTTCTTGAAGATAACATTGGGCTGCCCTTAGACCCTTGCAAGTTATCACACCACAAAACCAGATAGGAAAAAGTGAAGGCCTTGAAGAAGATCCATTGTCCTGTCCTGATCCCGACATCAAATACAACGATTTAAAGTCTTAATATTAAGAAACTATTAGTAGCACCTTTGTTTCAGTAAAACCTTTGTTTTATATAAACATGAATTTCAGAAAGGCTTTCCTGATGCAAACATAAATTTTTAAGAGACATACTTTATTTCAGTCTAGCACTTGATTTTTTTCCAAACAAGTAAACATCTTAACAATTCAGTTTTAAATTTACTATCTGACATCAGACAGCAATAACAAAAGTACAAGTGGGCAGTGCTAGCAAAGTGCAGGTTAAGGGTCATAGGCACTATTCCTCTCTAAGTGCCAAAACATCATTGCAACACAGCATTAACAGTGTAGTGAACTTTCAGTATTTTTGAAGGAGTTAAAAAACTAGAAAAGTATGACATAGCAGCACAGGGATACTTTTTCCTTTCTTTTGAACCCTTTCCAGTCTCACAGAAGACAAGACATATTTTGGTGAATAAGAACATATCTTACAGTATTCTCCTTGACCTTTCCAATTAGATTTTTTTTTTCACTTCTTTGTCATGTTTCAGGGATACAGTGTTAATTAGGACTGTACAAAGTAGTATAAATGCTGCCACTCTGCTAGACCCATTAGACTATCCTCCTCCAGCTTCACCTACTTCATCCCACATTCTCTGAAACAATGCAGCCCCCACAATCATAAAACAGTAAACTTACATAACAGTGTGAGCCATCATGATTCAAATACAGGAGAAAAGATAGGAAAATGTCATATCAAAGGTCTCTGAGGAATCCTTTAAAACAGCTTTGTAAAATTATACCAGTGGGGAAAAAGGAAATGAAAAAAAATTTAAAAAATAATAAAAAAGAAAACACCAAGATCAAAAGGTTTTTATGTTTGGTCCATGATCAGTTGCTGTGCAACAAAGTTGGCTTGGTAATTTTCTACTCCTACAGTTACAGTACCAGTATTGGCTACGACAAGCTTGATGTTTACCATCTCTGGAGTCTGGCTAGCTTTAGGACAAAGATTAAGAAAATAAAGGAAATCCCTGTGAAATTACAAAAGCTTCTTAAAAGATTCAGACAGAAATTAAGGAATGGAGAAACTCTCTACTATAAATACAGAGACAGAATGACTGTGAAACCAAGAAAAGGTAAAAACAGTTACTAAAAGTCTGGCTGAAAAAAGTTACAAAGTGTGGGGAAAAACAAACAAACAAACCTTTGAGATGACAGAGCAGACAGACATAAAAATACATATGTATGTAAGATTGCATATTACAGACTATGGACAGGCAAATATTGCATGGGAGATAATGCTCTGTAGCTGCTATTCACTTTCTACCTCCTTTTTCCAGAAGATGCAGTAAGTAAATTCAAGGGTTACCAACCCTTCTGCTATATATCCTCAAGCAGACATCTATTAACTGGACCCTACCATGCCCCCACACCATAAAGAGGTGTTGATGCATCTTGTGGAGCTGAGCTGCTCAGACCAAATTTTAGGCTAATGTCATGCTGTCATTAAAGTTACAAGGCAACTCAGTATGTAGCTCCTCTTCTGCCTGAGTATCTATAAGCTTTTCTAAAGTTCTAATCATGGAGCCATTTGGGTTGGAAAGGACCTTAGACACCATTTAATTCCAGCCTGCCTACCCTTCCACTAGATCAGGTTGCTCAAAGTCCCATCCAACCTGATGTTGTTAAAGACATGCAGTCTGAACACTTGGTTTCCTGAAGCAGTGTCTCAGGCATCAAATCCCAGACATCATGGTCCCTCCAGAGAGGGACTCCTTTGGTCATTTCCCTGTGCTTTTGAAAGTCTCACAACCTATTATATCAGATGTTCGTGCACCTGTTCATGCAATAAGCATGTGTCTTTTGTCCAATCAAATTGTTTAATTGTTACTTATCCTCTACAATGACTGGAGTTCTGGTGCAGGCAACTTTACCTACTTACACAGTTTCATAATCTTTTTGTTCCATCTGCACCTGAATCTCATCTATCTTCTGCTAACTCCAGATAGAATGGTCTCTTTCTTAATTTCCTTGAATTACCGTTCCTTTCCTTTGATCATAATGGTCATTCTAATTTATATTGTTATGCATACCATCTTCATTAACATTATTTATACAATCTCATTACATTAGTTCAGTTACAATATATCAGAGTAATGCAAAACTACTCCCAGACATTCCTCCTATGACTAAGAGTTCAGTTTAAGTTCATCCATCTCTAGGTTACAGCTTGCAGCCAAAAGGCTTCAGCAATCTAGCTACTCATGCTAAGCAAATTAGCTACTAATATTAATGAAAGATCATGATTTGAATAGTCAGGTTTAAGATTACTTTAGTTCCCAACAGGTAGCCACACTTTTCTGGGCAACCTTTTCCAGTGTCTCACCACCCTTACAGCAAAGAATTTCTTTCTAATATCTAATCTAAATCTACCCTCTTTCAATTTAAAACTGTAACCCATGATTCTATCACTACATTCCCCACCTTTCCTGTAGGCTCACTTTAAGTAATGGAAGGCTACGTAAGGTCTCCCCAGAGCCTTCTCTTCTCCAGGTTAAACAACCTCAACTCTGTCAGCCTGTCCTTGTAGGGGAGGTGCTCCAGCACTCTGATCATCTCCATAGTTCTTCTCTGGACCCACTCAAGTAGGTTCATATCTTTCTTATGCTGTAAGCTCCAAAGCTGGATGCAGTACTCCAGGTAGGGTCTCATAAGAGCAGAGTAGAAGGGAAGAATCACCTCCCTTGACCTGCTGGCCACGCTTCTCTTAATGCATCCCAGAATGTGATTGGCTTTCTTGGCTGTGAGAGCACATTGCTGGCTGCTTATATTCAGTTTTTCATACACCAATATCCCCAAATCCTCCTCTGCAGGCTGCTCTCAATCCACTCATTGCCTAGACTGTATTTGTCCTTGGGATTGCTCCAGTCCTGCTGACTAAAATGTGAATCCATTAAATGAACTTGCAGAGATTTTCCCTCTCCCCTCTGTGACTATTGCAAATGTCACCTCAACAGAGTGCTTGTATGTGTTCCATCCTCAACTTACCACTCACACTGACCTCACTGTTCATGGTTCAATGGAAGGCTACAGGCTCTTCCAAAAGTCTCCCCTGAAATGGCTGTCCTGAGAGTAACTGGATTGGTTCTACGACTGGGAATGAAAGCAAAAAGACTCTTATGTGCTCATTAAATGTTAGCACCCTTAAACACACAAAGTTTTCTTCACTTAGAGAGGACAAAACTCAATTCAACGCAACTTGAAAACAGGACATAATGAGAGGAAATGGTAGGTTAGGACAATCTGCCAGATAAGGCTGGTACATGGACCAGCCTGCTCTAGAAGCATAAGCTGGAATTTCATAAATGAAAAGTCAAAAAAGCACTAAGATATATACTTTGAGGTACGCATATGGGGAGAGAGGAAGAGGGATCAGCACCAAGGGAGAAAGAAAATGCAAGACTGATTGATATTGAACTGCAGGGAAAGGGTGGTGAGATTGGGAAGCCATACAAGTAGGGAAAAAGGGTAAGTAAAACTTTCATGGTAGTGAAAGGAGAATTGGGCTTCACTAGGCAAGGAGACTCCCTTCATGTGAAGAAAGGGAGGTACTGGGATCTCAAAGGGGAGGCAAGGACTGTCTCAGAAAGCAATGAGAGGGAAGATATGAAGTAAGAACAAGGTGTGATACAGCAGAAGGGAGCAGATCTGGAACAACGGGGTAGGATAGAGAAGAAGGGAATAAATATGGGAGAAATTGGTTGAAAAGTTAGAACCCTGAAAACAAAGCCTTTCCAGGCTCTAGAATGAAACACAGATTCCTTAGCATCTCCAGTCTTCTGAAAGAAATTGGCCATAAAACTCATCAGCCTCAGACTGATTAAATGATACTGAAAAAAAAAAAAAAAAATTTACAACTAATTATGTCATCATTATATCATTAATTTGAAGGGAAGAGAGATGTAGAGAAGATTTAATATAAAGTTCACAGACTCACACAGAATCACAGAATGTTAGGGGTTGGAAACAACCTCTAAAGATCATCTAGTCCAGCTTCCCTGTCAGAGCAGGATCGTCTACAGTAGATCACACAATTCACTATTATAGCCCATATGAAGGTCAATAAATCCAGAATCACAAAATATGCAATTTTCAGATTTCTTTCTTAGAAAAAAAATCTAGGACATGACACATGAAGAATTCTAGAAAATTGCAACTTAAGGTTGCGAGTCAAAAAAGTGCCAGGCAAATAGCAAAATTGAGGTTGGTGAAATCTCAATTCAACACTTTTTGTGTTACCCTATGACATAGTTTTGGATGACCACTTATTATCTGTTATGGACAGACTTGTTCCACAAGTGAATCAAGTTTAGACCATGTCAACAGCGGGAGAAATGGGCTTCTCCTGCCAAAATAATTTCTTATTGTCAATTGGAATATTTCAGTAGCCTACTGTTGTCTTTTAATGTATCTCCTCTGAGATCCTCAAATGAAAAAAATTATTTAGATTCTATTTTTGTTTATATGATACTTCAAAGACCTTAACTTTTAAAATCAGAATTGCTTTGGGTTTCCTTCCCATCTGTGAAAACATAAATGTCTTTAATAGTTTTAATTGCCTATCCCTTTATGATAATCTAAACCTATTTATTCCTTCATATTAGCACATTTTTCAAGTATCCTGTTCTCAGTAATGTACTAATTAAAACTCAAAACTAGAAAAATAGGCCAGTTTTGTTATCTCTTCCTTTCCTAATTTTCATCCATGACCCATACTATTTCCCTCTAACCCATGAAGCCTTCACCTACTGCCAGCCAATCTTAGAATCATAGAATCAGAATGGCAGGGGTTGGAAGGGACCTCTGGTGATCATTGAGTCCAACCCCCCTGCCAGAGCAGGATCACCTAGGGCAGGCCACACAGGAACAGATCCAGGCGGGTTTTCAAAGTCTCCAGAGAAGGAGACTCCACAACCCCTCTGGGCAGCCTCTTCCAGTGCTCTGTCACCCTCACAGTAAAGATGTTTTTCCTCATGTTGACATGGAACTTCCTGTGTTTCACCTTGCTACCATTACCTCTCGTCCTATCACAGGGCACTACTGAAAAGAGATTGTCCCCTTCTACTTGACACCCACCTTTCTCCTTCTCTGGAGACATTTAAAACCCACCTGAAAGCGTTCCTATGTGAAGTACTCTAGGCATGGGGGTTGGACTAGATGATCTTTCGAGGTCCCTTCCAACGTTTAACATTCTGTGTGATTCTGTTACACTTGTAAACATTAATAAGATACTAAGCTTCACTCAATAAAGCTAGATACATTGACTTTTTTCCTTTATGTTGGTTTTAAACATAATGCTACCACGGCATGTTCCAAATTGCTTCCTGAAGTCTCCACCTGATGTTCTGCTTTTAGTCAGATCCTCCATGTTAGTAATACTAAGTCTGGCAGAATTTCATTTCTTATTGTTTGACTTAATAATAATAGTGAGTTAAAAACCAATTCTGAACCACTTCCACAAATATCCCTCCAGGCATTGTGCCCAGTTAATGAATTCCAGTCAATGCATGAATAGTTAACATTTACCATAAATATAACTTGATTTATAATATGATTTTGCCCTTTGCGCTAGGCGAGTGTCAGAAGACAAGCATGATTATTCCTGAACCCTAGATGAAAAAGTAGTGGGAGATTCTTCTGAACCTGTTCTTAAACTAAGACACTGAAATATTAAACTAGATATATAATTTCAACATTAAGTAGCATGAGACTCTAGTGCAGCAAATGAATGCAATACCCATAAAGCCCCACTTCACCTCAAAGACTTTAAGAGCTAAAACTCACCTGGAATGAAGACCATAAAAAGAGCACTACACCAATTCTGGTACTACACTTCTGTTTCTTGAATGCTATTACAGTAATTCAAGTGGTGTTTAGACTTCATGTTGACTGTCACTGAAGACAGATACATGGCTTTAAATGCATTGTTCCCAAACAGCAGCTATACATGGAAGGGCAGATAATTCAGTGGGTCAGATCTTGTTATTCAGGCAAGGCAGTGAATCCAGACAATGTAGGTTCCAATGTGCACAATGATCTATTGCTCTGTCTGTCAGTCCTGAGAGAATGATCTTCTATCTTCATCAATGATTTGGATGAGGGGATAGAGTGCAGCCTTGGTAAATGTGCAGATGACACCAAGCTAGGTGGAAGTGTTGATCTGCTTGAGGGTAGGGAAGCTCTACAAAGGGATCTAGATAGGCTGGGTCGCTGGGCCAAGGCCAATTCCATGAGTTTCAATAAGGCCAAATGCCAGGTCCTGCACTTGGGCCGCAACAACCCCCAGCAGCACTACGGGCTTGGGGAGGAGTGGCTGGAGACCTGCCAGGAAGAGCAGGGCCTGGGGGTACTGATTGACAGACAGCTGAACATGAGCCAGCAGTGTGCCCAGGTGGCCAAGCAGGCCAATGGCATCCTGGCCTGGATCAGGAATAGTGTGGTCCAGCAGGAGCAGGGAGGTGATCATTCCTCTGTACTCAGCTTTGGTGAGGCTACACCTCAAATACTGTGTCCAGTTTTGGGTCCTTCTCTACAAGAAGGAGGTTGAGGTACTGGAAGAGGGTACAGAGGTGGGCTACAAAGCTAGTAAAGGGTTTGGAGCATGTCTCTTATGAGGAAAGGCTGAAGGATCTGGGGCTGTTTAGCCCTGAGAAAAGAAGGCTGAGGGGAGACCTTATTGCCCTCTACAACTACTTGAAGGGAGGTTGTATCAAGGCAGGAGTTGGTCTGTTCTCCGTGGTGACAAGTGACAGAACAAGAGGAAATGGCCTGAAGTTGAACCAGGGGAGGTTCAGGCTGGATATTAGGAAGGATTTCTTCACAGAAAGGGTTGTCAGGCATTGGAATGACCTGCCCAGGGAGGTGGTGGAGTCACCATCCCTGGAAGTGTTTAACAGCTGGTTAGATGTTGTGCTTAGGGACATGGATTAGTGGGTTTAGATATGGCTTGGAATAAGGTTGGGCTCAATGATCTTGAAGGTCTCTTCCAGATGAAACTATTCTATGATTCTATGATCCATCTTACATTGCACCACACCAGTTGACTCACTGGTACTCTTCTTAGCTATCAAACTGAAAGGGAAAGACCGCTGCCTCTGAATCATACGTAACAGTGGCAAAACAAATCCAGCTAAGCATATTATGTGGTTGGTGTGATGGTGGTTATCAGAAAATGCACTATTCTAATAAAACAATCACCAAGTCTGACTTGGTCTTTATTCCCATCAGTCCATCATGTTCCAGATCCAGTCCTAGTCCTTATTTCCCTGACATAAAAAAACCCAAGTGTATACAGGAACAGGCAGACTAGATGTAAGCACCCAAAGTACCAGATCACTGTAACCTGAACTTCCTATGGAAATGGGACTTAAGATAATCAAGCATTCTATTAACACATCAGTCCTTCTGTTAGCCCCTCCCAATAACTTTTAAACTTTTGCTAAATTCCACCAGATTTGAGTCACGGCCTGAAGCTTTTAGGTTATTACACTTCTAGAGGTTTTGTGAAAATCCGGAGCTGGCTAGAAGAGACAGACTTACACTCCTTTGAGAAAAAGGCAGTCGTAACTCTGTGTCTACCGCATATTGCATCAGCCACCCGACTGATCTCTAGTGACACCTCACATCTCGGCTGATACCTTTACACTACGACAGAGCTCAGGACAGCACAGTTCATACTGTCTTTGAGACAATACTGGTGAAAACCAGTGATAAAGAATGAGACTTGACCTCTTTCTTTGTTAAAACAAAAAAACCAAAACAAACAAAACAAAACAAAACAAAACAAGTTGGTTTTAAGTTGTCAACTAATTTCTTTCGCCAAACCCAAATATTCCTTGGTTCCAAATTTCAGCTCGTGCTGAACTCCTGGTCAACCCTGTGAAGTAGACCATCTGTTACTGCTGGTATTGGCAGAGAACTACAGCCTGTTTTTTATGCAGCTTAGGCCATCCATGACAGCTTTGCATCAACTTAAACAAAAGACAATAAGCTGCATAGCAAAATTAAATATATTTTAAATCACTAGCTAATTAACTCCCAATTTCCTACCAAGAAGTACATTACAGAATTCCACATTTTCATGTGACAAAACAGATAACGAAATTAAGCTAGTTAGCCCTAGTGCTGAGGCAAGTGCATGGGACAGTCACTACCAGGACTTCAGAACCTCCTGATTGCCAGTGCAACTCTCCCTCCCCAGCCCATCTTGGCCTTCTGGCTGTGACAAAAGCTGCTTACAAAAGCAAGCTGAAGGACAGAGATAACAGCACCTGAATACTACATGAACAAGGGATAGTGGCAGCTCCCGTTAACAATATAAACCAATTATTTTCTTCCAGCTCTGTTTTCCATCTTAAAAAGGATTAGTCAAAGGGTTATGTGGGATTATGGAATTAGCCTTTCACCCCTGACAAATGTAAGTTCAAATATTAGTTTGGGTCATGAATGAATGGCAGAACAGTCCCAGGAGTGGAAAAGCAATGGCAGCTTGTATACAAGTATAGATAGAAAGTGTGTGCATGCAGATGTAGTATACAAGGTACATATATCTACTTACACTAAAAAATAGGGAAGGTGGAATAGGTAAACATGTTCAGAGACAGGGTGACTTTGAGATGTTGACAATAAATCCAAATCAGGAGATCGAGGTTTAGTTTTAGCCCTGCTATGACTCCTTGAAGTAATCTTCCCCAGGGACAGTCACCTTTAATCACCTAACACTGAAGTATCTGGTCTGAGATAATCATCAAAGCTCCTCTTCGGTTCTGTCAAAAAGACATGCACCAGGTCATCGATTCCACCTACCTCCCACACCTATCCAGTGACAACAGTACAATGAACACACACACTCTTTTGGAAGCACATCTTTCTCTAAGGTTGAGATGTACCAAACTTAAATCCCTTCCCTCTCTCTGTCTTTGTTATGCACAATCTATTTAGATCAAAGTCTCAAAACCAGGTGACTCTTTTTATTTACAATTCACAGCAAAAGGATCCTGTTATGTGCCATGGAAAATCAATGTGCCTAAAAGACCAATAAATTACTGAGAATAAGATGACAGATCTCATTTTAGGGGCAATTTCCAGTAGGAAAAAAAAGGGTTGGGAAATTATGGCCTACAAAATAACCCTTCCCAAACTGAGGCTTTGATTTCTACCTTAAAAATATTAACATTGAATAGGAAAAGATAAAACACAGACCAGAAAATGTTACTAATTAAACCTTCTGTTCCTACAGAAAAGGCAGACTCTTGTTTATTAAAGGAGAGACAACTTTTCTGTACAGGCTCATGACAGCAGTGGACAGCCAAAGAGCCTTTCATTTAAACAGTGGCTGGGCTTGGATTGACTTAAAAATATAAAAACAAGTATTAAAAAATAATTAAAAAAAAAAAACTAAAAAAACCCCAAAACAAAACAAAATTGGTTAGAAATGGAAGCAGTATAGAAGTCCAAACTTCAGTCTCTGCCATGGTGTACACAGTGAAAGTAGTCAATGCAAACTGAGGCAGTTAAAAGTAGGAACATTATTTAGAGACTGTGCGTGTTAGCTCTATGTGACCTTTGGTCTTGAAGAAATGTATGCTGACATAACAAACGTAGAAGAGACAAAAATTCTTCCTCTGTTTTACTGGAACACTGGAAATTCAAGAGATTTCGCCAACAGGAAATTGTTGTCTCTGTCCTGAAATTTCATTCATGCTCATGCAAAGTTTCGACTTCCGAGACCGATTAAATTTAAGTCCCTTCACAAAATCAAATCAACAAAACACAGAAAACAAGGTGCATGAATGTATCTCTAGGAAGCAGCCATTTGTCTCTCTTGAACAAGAGAGTACAGCCTCCAGCAACAGAGCAATGCATGGAATATTTGACTGTTCCACCATCCAAGCAATTCCTGGTCTTATCCTGCAACACGAATATGGTTTGCCTTAGAAAACTTATATTGCTTTTGAAAAGAAACAGGTATGTTTCCTTGACATAGATTGGAAGAAAATTTCACAAAACTTAAAAATATCAAGGTCTTAGCAATCCAAGTGTGAAGAGTATCTCCCTTTCTTTGAGATGGAGTGCTTTCTGGAACAACTAGTTACTTCATATTAACTGTAGCAATCAATAGGCTTAAACACGCATTTCTCTTTCAAAGAGAATTTAGTTAGTTTGAAATAAGGCTACCACTGAAAAGCTGAGTAGGAACATCCATAGATTGTTTAATGCAGTTTAATCAATCATTTTAAAAAGCAAACAAGATTTGTAACTTATCCTTTTACAGATAACTCTAAATAATAATTCAGACCCATGTTATTGATATAAATGAAGAGAGTGGGAGGGAATTCAGATCAGATGAAGAACCTGCTCTTTACAGGTTGCTGAGGCAGAAAGGCCACCATTTCGATTCCTACCTACTTGTTTTCCTTCTGCCAAATGCCAGTGCAGCCACAAAAGACAGACTGTTGTTACAAAGCCAGCAACAATGATTTTGTTTCACATTTTGTAGCAAGCTCATACTTCAGGCCAAATTCACGCCATAGCTTTCTAATTCTTTTCTCTAAATAAATCACTTGTCACACTTTCGGGAGCTATAAACCAAAATGAGCGATGATCCTGAACAATTGCATGTGGCAGGGAAAATATATAGTGTTCCTGTTGTGTGGACAAACTGCAAACATGGAGAATGCCAGGAGCAAAGACTACCTTGAAAAGTCACATTTACGCTCAGGGACAGTTTAAGCTTTTGACAAACAGTTAAAGATAAATCCTGTAGTAATAACAGACAACAAAATGGTACATTTCTCCTAAAGGAACTTATACAGGCTCTGGAAAGATGCCTGGGAACAGCCTGAGGCATGAAAATAAATGATAATATCTGTAAGTTTTCCATAATAAGTCAATAAGATTAGAGTAGTACATAGATAACAGGCAGTGAGGTTACCAACTTTCTGAAAAGGGAAATTGGAACAGAGGTAGATAAAGGGTGACACTGTAACTCAAAAGCTCTTCTTAAAGGTAGATTATAATTCACTGGAGAAAAATCCTTCTTTGCACTGATGAATACAGAAAATAGGCATTTCCTTGGGTAAACTTCCTTCTAAACTTCTGGAGAAAGAAAAAGAAAAATCAAGCAAACTTTTGCTTCCATCAAGAACGAGCCTGCCCTGTCAAGTGTGCAATTATTACTTTCCTATGGCAGAATGGCACAATAACTATTCAGGAGTGATAATTCTCAGAAGACAGTTCTTCACAGCCATGAAGCTGTGGTAACTCCATCTGTAGTTTGAAAAGGACCATGACGCCTACATTAAACAGGAAGCATCTGAGGTATTATTTTTTAAAAAATCACTGTAAATAAGACTGGTACAAAAATCTACATGCACACTTTTACGTTCATTCCAACAAGGACTGCTTTGGTATATCTCAAATTGATTAGGAATGCATTTAAATTGAACACAGTAAACTATTTCTAATTTGGAAAAAAAAGAAGTCCATAGAATATGTAGTATTTTGATTACACCACTGCATACTTGTGTAGAGGTAAGTCTCAAAGAAGCAAAGTGCCACAATAAATTTTTTGCTATTAGAAAGGACAGAACCTTGCCCCATTTACCCAAATTAACGGTGCAGGCTGTCTCAAGATCCAATTCTTGAAAAAACGTGGGGCATACTTTTCTCTGTGTTGAACAGGCACAAAGAAGAAGAACGCAGCTACACAGCAACCTCTTCTGCAGGTGTAGCTCCTGTATCATTCTCAAAAGTCTTCCACACCTGGAAGCAGGACAACGATCCAGTGCAGCCTGGTTGGCCTGAAAACAATGCAAAGTAGGGCACAAAACCCTTCCGAGTTACGCCTGTTGTGAGCAGCCCTAATTGTCAGCTTATGCTATGTCAACCCACTGATGCACTGTCGGTGTCACCTGGTAACTGTGCCAGCCGTGCTGGAAGCCAGGCACGGAGACACGCAGGGTCTGCCTGTCCTCTTTTGTCGCATGCACCGTGTTTAGTTAATCCAAATGAGCATATGGTATCTCTCACTTTGGGATCCCAGATGAAGCTATGTGCTTCAAACTTAATTTCCCAGTCAAATCCATCGATGCCCTACTGGCTGCTCCTGCTGCTTGAAAGGAAAACCCTCTGAAATGCACACGTTTAACCCAGACTAATGCAACAACAAAAAAAAACACCACTCTCCCGTCGCAGCGAGCGCCTGGAGGCGGTGAGGGGATGGGGGTTCCCCGGCCTTGCGCTGCCGGCAGTACAATGGACCGAGCCTCGGAAAACAAAAGCAAAAGCAAAAACAAAAGAAGAAACACAACTCCCCCCCCCCCCCCCTTCCCGCCGCGGAAGGTGGAGGTTTCCGTCTGAGCCCGGCGGGTCCGGGGGCTGCTGCGGGGCGCAGTTGTGAGGGGCAGGGTCGGGGCTGCGCCGCCGGGCGCCCCCGCCCGGCCCTTCACCGCCCTCGCTTCTCCCCGAGGCTCGCCGGGGCTTCCCAGCCACGCAAGCCGTTACCAGGGATGACCGAGCCCTGCCGCCTCCGCTGCCCGTGGGCCCTGCTCCCGCCCCTCAGCACGGAGAGACGCGCACCTCCCGCCGCCCGGGGATCCCCTCACCCCGCCGAGAGCCTCCGCTTCCGCCCACCGGCACCGCTCCCTCCCTCAGCGGCCGCCGGGGAGGGCGGGGCGGGGCCGGGGCGGGTCGCAGTCGAAGTGCCCGCCCCCGGTATTTCCCGTAGCGCCTCCGGGAGGGGGGTGGCCCCGCCCTGGCGGCTCCGCGCGGCCGTTAAAAGCGTTCCCGCCCTCCCGCGCGTCCAGTCGCCGCGGCGCCGCTGGGGCAGCGGCCGGTCAAGGCGGAGAGGCGGCCGGAGCGCAGCGCACGGTGAGGCGCTGGGACACGGGGTATCAGCGATGCTGGAGAATGGTTCCCTGAGGAACTGCTGCGACCCGGGCGGGCGAAGCCGTTTCGGCTTGGCGGAGAGAGAGGCGGCGGGTACCCCGAGGCCCGCCTGGGTAGTGCCGGTGCTCTCCAGCGTGCTGATCTTCACCACCGTAGTGGACATCCTGGGCAACCTGCTGGTCATCATCTCCGTCTTCAAGAACCGCAAGCTCAGGAACTCAGGTAAGGGCTCGAGCCCCGGCACCCACCCTCCCCCCCTCCCGCCCCCGGCGGCGGCAGGCGGCTACGGGCGCCCGGAGCTCCAGAGGCACCCTGGTCCTCACTTCTTGCTGCTCAGAGGAGACCAGCCTGCTTATGGAGTCCCGGTGGGCCACCTGCTAAAGGCAGGGGGACCAAAGGTTTCCCCCCTCTATCGGTGCTTGCCTTATAATGCGTGCAGGGACCCCCAAACGCTGCGTCCTGCAGCAGTCCTTCCTAGCTCGCTGCCCCTGTGCTCCCCTGAGCCTGTGCGCTGTCCTGCCCCGGCCCTGGAGGGAGGGCTGCGGGTCATTAAGTGGCTCTTAACGAGGCATTGTGTAGTCTCTACGGAGCTACTGATGAGGGGAATCGGTACCATCCGTTTAAAACACCGGAGACAAAGGGTTTGCCCAAAAGGGGTCGGAAGAAGAAAGAAGGAACTTTAAAACTTGCTTAAGAGTACTTCTGAAGATGAGGCGCTGTGTGGGAAAGCGGCTCAGCCACGCTCCGGAGTCTTCACGGGGAGTTCACAAGAGTCTTTCAAGAAACCGTCTTTCTCCGTGCCTACTCACCGAATATCCTTCAACTAGAAATCATCAAATAAAGTGGGCTGGTTTACTTCAATCGTGTCTACAGTTTTTTCTTTGAGTGTTAAAATGTGTATCTGCGTGGTTTGTTTGGTTCTTTTTTTGTTCCTAAACTTACTAGCTCTCCTCATCTTTGCCCGGTTACTTGCACGAGTCTCAAACAACAAAACTCTAGTTAGCACCAGTTTCTCGGACGTGCCTCCCTCCAGCCAACTTCTTAACCTGATGCGCGCACGTCCCCCGGGCATGCGGATGCTCCCTGATCCCTGCCCCGCTGCTGCAGCCGGATGCAGGCTGCCCGAGAGCTGCCTGGTGCGCGGTTAGTTCCGATGCTGCCCGCATACCTGCGCTCGGCTGCCTGGTGGGTATTGGTGCGGGATAAGATGCTATCCCCGAAATAGACCGCTACTACTACCTACTGAAGTTCTCATTATATCAAACAGTTCCCGAAACTGCTTGCTTCTTCGGGGCTTGAATGTCATCGCTGGGCGATGCGCACGCAGCTCGGCGTCACAAAAGTTCGCTGAGAGATGAGGAAGGTCAAGTTGCACAACGTCCCCTGCGCTCCCGGAGCCAACGGGTTCTGTACCCATATCGGTCTCTAGCTCCGCAGCCGAGAGGCAGCGGGGTGCTCCCTCACAAAGGGAAAGGGGGTAGAACTGACTTGTTTCTCCCGAGTACTGTTTTGTTTGGTTGGTTTTTTTAATGGATGTCACTGCTCGAGCGTTATCGTGTTTCCCGTGCAGTGACTAGAGCTCCTGCTAACTGGAAGCAGGAACTTGTTCCCTCTCGTTTTAAACTAAGTGATACTTAGGAGCAAAAGCAATTTATAGAGGGATGAGACTTCCTTTTCCCCAGTCATCACACGACTAACTGCATGCGAGGGATGCCGGCGGGTCCCGTTTACGTGGGGCTGAGCGGTCACACCCCACAGAGCAGCGCCGAACTTCAGGACGTCTGAGAGTGTGGTTTGGGTGAGCAAAGGGAGAAGCGGGGAGGGAGCCGCTCGGGGCACGGTCCATTGGGCTCTACATTTGAAGAGACCAAGCTGTTACTGAGCAGCAGAGCCGCACCGAGATATCAGTAAAGCCGAGTGCCGAGCAGGGAAGAAAGAACTCCGCAGTAACCAGCAGTGCCGGGAGCCGGAGCCCTCCGTTCCCCGGGAGGGGGCCGCTGCCGCCGAGCAGCGCCGGGCCGGGTACGAGCGGGCGGGCGCAGCTCCGTCCGGCCGAGCGGAACGGAGAGGAGAGGAGAGGAGCTGGGCGGGCCGCCGCGGCGGGGAGGGAGCTCCCCCCGCGCCCCGCTCCCCTCGGGAGCCCCCGGGGGTCATCAGCGCCTTCCCGGTCCCCTCGGCGCCGGGAGAAGGATCGTTCCCAGAGAGATTCGCGCCTGGGCTCCGGGTGGACAAGCGCCCAGGGAATAGGCTCTTGCTGGAGGGCGCAGCCGACCCCAGGCATCAAATCCCGGCCGAGAGGGGAGCAAGAGACGGGCTCTCTTCTGAAACGCGCTTGGCAACCTCGTTTTCCTCCGTTCAAATGACAGCGAAGGGGAGGGTTTGGACTGGAAGAGAGTGATGCCTGGAACAGTAAGTTTCAAAATACTGATCGAAGTGCTCTGTGGCGTTCTACAAATAAGGAAATAAGACGTGATCTTCTTATCTAAATCAAATACCTACTAATCGATCTCCTCCTAGGATCATCGTTAATGAGATGTCACTGACCCTGTCCCAAAGGATCTTTTCATCTTTGATAAGTACCGTGAAGAATAGTAGGGAGTTGCTGATGAATAATCTTCATGTGGTTAAATACCTTCTATGTTGCCAGTTCTTCATTTGCCATCAGGGAGAGATGACTCTTGGGGATTATGCTGAAAAAGAATAGTTTGGTAAATGTCCACAGATGTATTTCCAGAGAAAAATTCTTAAGGAGGGAACAGAGTGGAAGAGAACTGCAAACTGATGTGAGTGGAGTGGTGGAAGGAATGAGGAGGTAGTGGACTGCTAAGGCAGAGCTTGTCAGACCTTAATCTCCAACCAGAATGGATGACCGAGCAGTGGACTTCCAGGTTTTCCTTTCTGAGCAAATCAGAAGCAACATGTTCATAATTGCAAGGGGAGCAGATGTATTAAAAAGTGAAATTGCAAGGAAAAATGGCATGAAAGGAGTTAGACCTCTAATAAGGGATGTCAGGAAAGGACAAAACAAAGCTAGATTTATTTATTTATTTTTTGTCCAAAGATGAGAGTTTGGGACTTCAAATAAGCCGTAGGTGTATTAGGAATAAATTAAACACCTCTACCCACTTCTCTAGTACAAATAGTAATCTTCCTTTCAGAAAGCAGAAGAGCTTTAGCATATTTTCACTATTTATCAACACTACTCTGTCCTAGGTTTCCTGGAAAAATCTGATCATTGCAAACAATGTAATTATGCACCACCTTCCTTAAAATTAAAGCACGATCAAAGGAAAATATATTTTAATTCTGTTAGGAGGCACAAGATAGAGTGAAATAAAATGACCCATTAGCCTTTATGCTGGCAAATACTATGTTCAGCAGCAGAGAGTGGAGAATGGGTAGGATGGATGCTTTTAGATATTGCTCATCCACTCCTTAAACAGTGGGAATTTTGCCAGCCTTACAACAGAACGGTTGTTTCATAGCATACAGAAGCCTCTTTCCCACATTTAAATTTGGTTTTGGAGGGGGAGGGGAAAATTTGTGAAGTCTTTTCCAAGCAATGCATAGCATAACTGGTAGGAATCAACATGCTTGTCTTTGCACCTAACTGCACTCAGTCTTTCTATGAGAGGCTGAGCAAATTCTGATCTCTGAAAGTGATTTAATTTACATCAATTAATGCTTTTATCATTTCTAATTTGGGAGGGGACTTTGTACTTTTTCCAACATACTACAAAATTAATAGAATTTTGTATATGTAAATAACAAATCAGCCCATCTTTCTATTTGAAATGTCAAATGTGTTTTGAGTTTTCAAAAGCCACTATTGATTTTGTGTGGTTTTAATAAAGCATGCCCAGTTGAAGGCAGCATTTAAAGGGCTAAACTTGTGAATTGATAAAGTTTTCGTGTGTTCAACAAAATCTGTTGGATGGTCAAGTACTCTAAAGGTATCTGATCAAGTCAATCAAAACCGCTAGATACTTTTATGAATTTCAGGATACATTTGTATAGCAATAACTATAACCATAAAATTACGGGCTGGAGTAAGAACCCAGTAGGAAGCACTTCAGAATCTGGAAACTGGCAAGGCATCTCCCACTGGAGGGAGATAAAGCAAACTATTTGTATTTCATTGACCTTAAGCCCAGCATAAAATCAGCACCAGGTGAGAATTAGGCACATTAACTCAATATAGTTTCAAAGAGTAGTGACAACTTGGGACCCTTTGACTTTTGGCAGAAGGCCTAATACTAACCTTGGTGCACTGCCAAAAAATACATTAGCAGAAAGTGGGGTTTTTTAGTGCACTGTGTCAACCCTCTTACACTCTCTCCACTATTTTCCTTTCTATATATAACAGCTAATACAGCACAAATGAGACCCTGATTTCCATTTGAATGACAAGGTGCTTTTGCAACACCATTTGGATCAACATTCATGTTTCTTTTACCTCTAAGAACAGGGGTGTACTTACACATTTAGTTCTGTCTAATGTATGTGCAGCTGTAGAGATGTGCAATACTTCCTCTATGTACATTTGTACAAAATGAAACATTCCTGCACATAGAATTGTAATTTTGGTACTTGCCTGTCTACTAAATAAACATTTTTGGCAATATAATCAAGACTTGCACTCTTTTTTTCCATTCTATTTCCCTTTCTGTAGCCTTCATTCCACATCTCTCTATGTTTTCTCCTTTGTTGTATGCTGATTTCAGTTATTCTTAATCTCTTTGGCCACATCAGTTCTCTTTCTCTCCTTTATTCCTCTCCCATTACTACTCCTGTCCACTGGGATGGAGGACAGTTGTCTCCTGGCTGGAATTCATCTCTTAGAAGACTACAGTGGAGATATCTGTTTCTGAACTTCTTCCCTTGGGCTCCCTTTATAATCAATGGAGAAAAGTAAGCATTTTTAGGGTATAGTTAATCTAACTTATTTTTGACATCTCCATTAGGATGGTATGATTCAGCCCATACAAGTGTTTATTTCTCTCTACTAAAATGCAAGAGAATCAAGAGGGACTATCTCATTGTAGTCATTTACTTTTAAGTGAGAAGAAATCAACATACAAAGTCAGAAGTAATCATGTAATTCTTCTAGTAATTTGTCAAGTTCCATTTTTAAATTTCATAGAATCATAGAATGGCTTGGGATGGAAGGAACATAAAAGTTCATCTAGGTTCAACCTGCCTATCATGGGCAGGGATACCTTCCACTAGATCAAACTGCTCAAAGTTGCATCCAACATGACCTTTAACACTTCCATGGATTAGGCATCCACAGCCTCCCTAGGCAACCTGTTCCAGTGTCTCACCGCCCTCACATTGAAGAACTTCTTCCTTACATCTAATCTAAATCTACCCTCTTTCAGTTTAAAGCCATTACCCCTTGCCCTATCAATACTTGCCCCTCTAAGAAGTCTCTCTAATCAACTGACGTTCACAAGGCTTTTTCCACAAGCTGCTCTCATCCCATTTATCACCCAGTGTGTATTTGTGCTTGGGATTTCCCCAATCTTTGTGCAGGACTTTGCACTTGGCTTTGTTGAACTTCATGAGGTTTGTATGGGCCCACGTTTCAAGACTGTCACAGTCTTACTGGATGACATCCCTTCCCTGCAGCATATTGACTGCACCACACAGTTTGGTGTCATCTGCAAACTCACTAACCATGCACTCAAACCCATTATCCATATTGCAAACAAAGATGTTAAACAGCACTGACCAATACCAATCTTTGAGGAGTGCCTCTCACCCCCAGTCTCCACTTGGACATTGAGCCATTGACTGCAACTCTTTGAGTGTAACATGCAGCCAATTCCTTATCCACTAAGTGGTTCATTTGTCAAATCCATATTTCTCCAATTTAAAGACAAGGATGTCATGTGGGACAGTGTCAAATGCTTTGCAGAAGTCCAGGTAGATGACATCAGTTGCTCTTCCCTCATCCACCAATGCTGTAAACCCAACATAGAAGGCCACCACATTTGTCAGGCATAATTTGCCCTTAGCCAAGCCATGTTGGCTGTCACCAAACACCTGCTTATTTTCCATGTGCCTTCAGCACAGTTCCCAGGAGGATCTGCTCCATGATATTTCTGGGTACAGAGGTGAAACTTACTGGCCTGTAATTCCCTAGGTCTTCCTTCTTTCCTTTTTCAAAAATGGGTGTGATATTTCCGCTTTTCCAGTCAGGGGAAACTTCACAGGATTGCCACAACTTCTCAAATATGATGGATAGTGGCTTAGTAACTTCATCTCCAGTTCTCTTGGGACCAATAGATGCATCTCATTAGGTCACATAGAACTGTGCACCTTCAGGTTCCTTAGATGGTCTTGAACCTCGTCTTCTCCTACAGTGGGTAGTTTTTCAGTTTCTCAGTCCCTGCCTTGGCCTTCTGTGACTGAGGTGGTTTGGCTGCAGCACTTGCTTGTAAAGACTGATGCAAGGAGTATCTCAGCCTTCTTCAGGTCCCAGGTAACCAGGTCTCCCATTTCATTATGGAGAGGGCCCACGTTTTGCCTAGTCTTCCTTTTATCACTCATGTACCTACAGAAGCTTTTCTTGTTGCCCTTGACATCCCCAGCCAGGTTCAACTCTCTCAGACTTTAGTTATTTCATGGTCACTGCAGTCAAGGCTGCCCTTGAGCTTCACACTCCCCAACAACTCCTCCTTATTGGTGAGAACAAGGTCTAGCATAGCACCCCTACTCATTGACTCCTCTATCACTTAGATTCATAGATTCATAGATTGTTAGGGGTTGGAAGGGACCAAGAAAGATAATCTAGTCCAACCCCCCGCCAGAGCAGGATCACCTAGAGCAGGTCACACAGGAACGTGTCCAGGTGGGTTTTGAATGCCTCCAGAGAAGGAGACTCCACAACCCCCCCAGGCAGCCTGTTCCAGTGTTCTGTCACCCTTACTGTAAAAAAGTTTTTTTTTATGTTTATCCTAAACCTCTTATTTTCCAACTTGCTCCCATTGCCCCTTGTCCTAACATTGGATGACACTGAGAAGAGTCTGGCTCCATCCTCCCTACACTCGCCCTTTATATATTTATAGACATTAATGAGATTCCCCCCTCAGCCTCCTCTTCTTCAGGCTAAAGAGACCCAGCTCTCTCAGCCTCTCCTCATAAGGGAGATGCTCCACTCCCTTATTAATGTTGGTGGCCCTGCGCTGCACTCTCTCCAGTAGCTCAGTGTCTTTCCTGAACTGGGGTGCCCAGAACTGGACACAGTATTCCAGGTGGGGCCTCACCAGGGCAGAGTAGAGGGGGAGGAGAACGTCCCTCGACCTGCTGACCACACTCTTTTTAATGCACCCCAGGATGCCATTGGCCTTCTTGGCCGCGAGGGCGCATTCTTGGCTCATGGTCGTCCTCTTGTCCACCAGGACCCCCAGGTCTTTTTCCCCAGAGCTTCTCTCCAACAGATCAGCCCCCAGCCTATACTGATCCATGGGATTGTTCTTCCCCAGATGCACCACTTTACCCTTGCTTTTATTAAATTGCATTAAATTTCTCCCTGCCCAGCTCTCCAGACTGTCCAGGTCACGCTGGATGGCAGCAAAACCTTCTGGAGTGTCAGCCATTCCTCCCAGTTTTGTGTCATCAGCAAACTTGCTGAGGGTACACTCTATCCCTTCGTCCAGATCACTGATGAATATATTGAACAGTATTGGACCCAGCACTGACCTTTGGGGGACACCACTAGTCACAGGCCTCCAGATAGACTCTGCTCCACTGACTTGGAGAAGGAACCTCCTGGATTGCTTATGCCCTTTTGTGTTGTCCTTTAACAGACATCAGGGTGGCTGAAGTCTCCCATGAAGATCAGAGTTTGTGAATGTGAGGCTGCTACTATCTGTCTTAGAGGGCCTCATCCACTCAGTCTTCCTGGTTGGGTGGCCTGTAGCACACCCCCACTATAATGTCACCTGTCCCTGTCCCCCCTTTAATCCTGACCTATAAGCTCTTGGTTGGCTCCTCATCCATCCCCAGGCAGAGGTCCATGGACTCCAGCTGGTCACAGACATAGAGGGCAACACCCTCTCTTTGTCTCCCCTGCCTGTCCCTCCTACAGAGCCTGTATTCATTCATTCCCACACCCCAGTTATAGAGGCCATCCCACCAAGACTCTGCAACACTAGTAAGATCATAAATTTGCACATTTGCATCCTCACTGCCTGTCCTCTAAGAGATTACATTGATCCAAGTAAGACTGACATAAAAGAAAAATCATTACTGATACAACTGAAAAGTTCAATAGGCTTCCTTCGTCCTGAAACCACTTGGCAAAATTGTCTTTTTAGTATCAGCAGTGATGCTGATGAGAATATATTCTGATGAGCAGAGTGTGGGATCCCATCCTTACTGTTTCAGGTTTTGTACTCCTGACTTCTTGTAACCTATATTCAGGGACTCCTTAGCCTTGGGACTGCATGTGTTTGGCCTTCACATTCTCTCTCACGTTCAAGATCTCTACCCTTGAAGATGTCCAATGCTAATAAATTCTCAGGAACATGACTTAAACATTCACAAAACCTCATTGAGCCCAACACTTAAAATAAAGCTCTTCTATTTCTTTGTAATGATACTATGGTTCATACATATTTTTTTTTCCTTTTAACTCCGTGCTTATTAGTTGCTAATTTATAACGGATATTTTTACCTGTAGAGCTATAATTGTCATTTAACTTGGATGAATCATTTCTCTAACTGTGCCATATTGATGGGGAATAAATACATTCTTACTGCTCAACCTTTGTTTTTCCAAGCCAAATGCTCTTAGTTTCCTCTAATTAACCAAGCTCTTAATTTTTCTGACTGTCTTAGGCTTTTCAGTTCACCTATCCCAGATGAATCCATCTGTCTTGAACATGAGAAAACTGAACACTTCACATTAATGCAGGTGAAGTACCACTAGTATCTTCAAGAAAATAATATAAACATTCTGTTCTGTTCTGTCCTTCCCTGGATGGACAAAATGGATCTGGTATGCCTTGGAGGCACTTCTTCCTTTTATGTGAGAGGATCATATAGATGACTCTTGTTGGTACAGTCACTTCCTGATGCAGCTCTTCTTATTATTTTTATTTTTTTATCTTTTTATTCCACATAATTATTCCTTCAGTACCTGACCTCATACCTCATTCTGTTATACTCTGTCCACTTTCTGCTCAAAAAAGATCTTTGACATTTCCCTTTATCAATTTTGGCTCTCAACTTTGTATTATCATAAAACTTCATTAGTTCTCTTTGTCTTTTGTGACATAATACTTCTGAATCAGACAAAAATTAGTTCAATGTAGGTTACCTCCCCCTGGCCCATCAATTGTCTTTCATCACCATCTAGACAGTGGTAGCAACAGACTGTGTGGTACCTTAGCATATGTGCTTCCAAGGCTATATCAGTTTAGAGCAACTTCCCAGTGCCAGAAAGTCCAAGTCCAGCTTTTATTAAATAAAGATGATCAGACTAGTTGGTACAGACAATTTGTATAAGTTCACATTGAATTTTATTTGTCCTTATCTGCATCTTTAATTTTCCTTTCCTTCCAAATTTGTTTCTACAGCCTTGCCTAAAATAAAGATGAGATTAGGAAGTCTGAAGAATTCCTTTGCAACCAATTCACACCTTAAATACAAATGCCGTGTTAGCACATACTCTGTGGTAGACAAATAAATCTTCCAGAGGCAGCAACACTGTTTTAGTTCTCTCATTTCTCTCTGACTAATTGTTTTTTCTGACTTATTGCTAGCACCATTCATGCAGAAAGAAACAGCATTTGTGCCAGCACCATAGCAAGGGAGGAGGAAATGGATAGTAAAGTGTGAGAGCACTGCAGCTGCAGTTGAGTCATGGCAAAACTCCTCTTTGGGATGTATATGGGAGTCAAGCTCTGCCACAGGCCGAGAAAAATCAGCACTTCCCTATTAGCAGTGAGGACCAGAGAACACATTCCGCCCAGTTTTACAGGTCCCACATGTAGCTCTCTGTCATTTCAGAAACCCATGACACCATTTCTGAGATAACAGATATTAAAAAATTCCTTCCATCAAGTATATTCAATCTCTCTGACATTTTTACTTTACTGTAGATATGTTAATTCCTTAGTTAACCTTGTCCCCAAACCTATCACTACTGTCCTTATTACAACCTGTAGCAGTCTTTCTTCAGACAAGCAGCCATTTTAAGTTGATTTTCAAATTCTTTCTCCCCAGTAACTCCTTTTTCCTTCTGTTTATGTGGTGAAAGGACATTTTATTTGTTTTAACAGTCTCTGTAAAGCTGATGAAGTTTAGGGATTTTTTGGTTAGTTCCCATTTTATCCACTTTGTTCCCTCCAGCAGTTTTCTTTGGTGGATACAGCTTTTACTGTTTCTTCTAGCCTTATTTTTTGCCCCTGCTGTCCTTACTGAGACACCTTTCCCTCTAGCTACATATGGAGCTTTTTCTCATATTTTTCCCCCTTCTTTTGGATGCTAATTCCAGATAATACTTTAGTATATTTAATATAAAGAAATGCCAGGCTTCCTCCACATTCAAGTCCCTAAGATCCTCAATACAGTTGACTTCACTTTCCTAATTAGATTCTTTTATTTATTAAAATGTGCAAAACCTCTTCTTAGTTAAGTCTGTTTCGTTTATTCTTCCATTTAATTTAAACAAACTAATCTCATCTGCTTTCTATACAAGCTTATTTTCTATGACAGCCTCTTTGGGCATGTCTTCATTCTTTATCAAAACAAAGGCCTGGGTATTTTGGCAAATAGACTCCATATTGAAGAAATCCAGAACAGCCAATAATATGTTTATTATCTCCTTTGCATATGAAGAGCTGCAGTGTCCCATCATTACATTGTTTCTGGTAGTATTTTCCTACTAAAACAAGGGTGATATCATCCTACTGCAGGTTTCTCTGTACTTGCCTGCACGTTGTCTTTACAACTCTTCCCCAGTGTAATTTTGGTTTTTACCAGGATATCATCCTCTCTCTCTCTCTCTCTCACTCTCTCTCTCTTTTTTTTTTTTTTTTTTAAATTTCCTTTTATAAATATTATAGACCTTTCAGTTAATATGTATCTTCTCTGATCATTGGTGCAAATCCATTCTAACAGAATGATGTCCATAAAGTTTGATTCGTATTTCTCACTGATTTTGGATCCCCTGTTTTCTTGCATAGGTTCCTGCAATTCTTTTACTGCCTCTACTGATTTTTTTTTTTATTACCATTCTAGTCAAACTCCTCAGTCTTTAAGTTCCTCTATTCTATATTTGTTGCCACCACCTTCCTGAAGCCAAATTCCCCCCTGTCCTGGGTGTTAAATGAAGAAACTATATGATTCCTTCTCAGGCTCTCTTCCCATCTCTCAGTTTCAAGTTCTTTTTATTCATTCTGCCAGCTTGGATTGCAAGCTGGCATCCCATATGCTTAGGTGAAGAGCATCCATGAAGATATGAAACCTGTTCTCAGAGAATACCTCCAAATGATCAACACTCCAAGTCTTCCTACATCACTTCTGAAATTATTCACTCATGTGCTGATGACTCATTTCATACTTCTAATTACACTTCTATTGTCTTCTTGGATAGGAAACAGTAAATTCATCACCAATTCCATCCCCTTTTCTGTGAGACATGGTTCAAACAGTAACTAGCTATTGTAACCGTTCTAACAGTATAACAGTTACTAGTTATTATAGGATAATAAATTTAAACTTTTTTAACCTGTTAATAATTCCAAAAGTAGAAGAGCAAAGTGTAAAGCTAGTGTTGTTCACCTGCAAGTCAGGAAAATTAATTGAACAAAGGAAGAATCCTTCAGTGAAAGGAAGTAAACCTTGCAAGTAAATTTTTGGCGGAAAAAAAATGTGAAAATCAGACACCTAAGAATGTTGTAGATGAGAAGAAATCCAAAGAATATAGAATTTTAAAATATTTTTAAATTATAAAGTTTGTAAGGAAATTATTGACCTAAAGGGATTCACAGCAGCAGTTAGGAGTACAGAAACATCATAAAGGAGAAAAATAACTTCTGTATGAGTCTGCATCACAGGGAATCCTGAGGAGATAAACATTTTCTTCAAAAGCAATAGGAGATGGCTTTATATGACATTGAATATAAAATAATGGATTGCTCTAGAGAAAATAGGCAAGGATAATCTCTTTTTCATCATCTTAGAGAATCATGACACAAGACCAAGGACATGTACAGCATAATCTGGGTATGGAGAATACTGAAACGGAAGTCACTTTCTCAAATGCTAAATAAACTGTGGAAGTCAGGAATTTGGTAAATTTAAAGAACTACCAGCTTTTCTGTGAATATTTTGAGTATTCAGAGTCATATTGGCTAATGTTACCAAAAATTGGATGAAGTATGGAATGTGTTAGTGGCAGGTGTAATTCAAATTCTAACAACTAAGTATTAGGGTAAAATTGTAACCTGATGCAGGTTATTTTATAGCTATAGGGTACTTTGTATCTTCCTCTGAAGCACTGAGCAATACCATATTTGATAATAACTCTTAAGTTATCATTTTCTTTTTTCCCATAGAGAAAGTGATCAATTTATTGATATGTGAATAGAAAGTATATTGCCAAGAATTGTTCTAAGAAACTTTTATTTTAGAATAACGTTAGGTTCTATTGGACTTGTTAAATGGAGCTATTGCTGTGCTTATCCTTAGAGGAAATAAAAAGATAAGCATTTAGTTGAACTGCAGAAGCACAAGGGTTTTCTTGAACGTGCAGTGGCAGAATCTAAGGGTATATTTATGTTGTGTATTTCATTTGTCACAAGTCCATCCTACCCATTTTCTGAGTAAAAGGAAAACCAAACAATAATGTTAGTGTGATGCTTTGCCTGCAACACCATACCCAGGCTCTCCATAGGTCCACGTCTAACACAGTCACAGAACTTTTTTTTTTTTTCCCCCAAGTCAGAGTATGAATAAGTTTCCTTTCATTTCCCTGAGATAACCAATGCAATCATACCTTCAGAAATGGGAAATTATCAAGACCTCTTAGCAGCTGCATTATGTCAAGTCCAATGTGTCTTAGCAACACTCCCTTTGCTGCCAGCTCTTTTCTGGACTGAGGTTTCTTTTGCAAGACTCGCTGACTGCGTGAGGCATAATCTCTCTGCGATAGATCTCTGTCCTTGGATGGACCAAGAGAAGCAATTTAAGGATTCATGGTGGTGTTTGACACAATCAGACAAAGAGCTAAGAGACCAAATCTACTCACAGAAAGCCAGGACAGCTCTAAATATTTCAGGACAGACTAAATTTTTTTTCATCTATTCTTAGAAGATATATATTCATGAGGTGACTTGGACTGTTCTATTGAGGATGCTACAGGAGATTATATTAATCTCATTAAATCAGTAATAACCCATTCTTTGCTTCTAGGAGTAAACTCTACTCCTACTCCAATTCAGATGTATTCTGAGTACCAGTATTTTCAGATATGCTCCAGATTTTTAACTTCTTAGAAGTTATCCTTTACAAGCACATAGTGGTACCTTGAGGTAGGCTGTCAAGAGCATTGCCTTGTTCCCAAGAATACATATGAAAATAGCTATGTTATCCTGAGCTGATAAAGTAATTTCTTTCCTTAGTAGAAAGGAAGAAATGATATGGTAATTTTTATCTTCTTAAAAATACATCATCTGAGTGGTTGTTCTAGTTTTTAAACTCCCACCTTGATATGGGCATCAAACAAATTTTCTGACAGCAAAAGATAACAGAACTATGTCTAAGTCACTGTGGGTGCAACTTCACAGTCCTCCTTAACAACAGTGACTGCTTTGGAATCTTCGTGTTTACTTTTGGTCTCAGTAATGGTAAGGACTGACCTATATGACAGGGTCATCATTTTCCTGACATTTCAGCTGCATATAGGACAGACATGTCTTGACATGACAATGGATAACAACAACCTAGGCTTATTCATCAAAAGACTAGGATCTTGATTGCTGGGATTCTTTTTTAATTATTTATTAATTGTAGAGGTATCTGATCACAGTGATTAATAACTGCTGCTTAAATTACGTCTGAAATAAAAAAAACCCATAACCCTTCTCACAAAGTTACTAAATTTTTTCATCTGCTGTTTATGAACTTGGCTTCTTTTCAATGTTTAAATACATGTATGAAAATTATAATAATATTACATGACATTTCCACAAACATTGCAATCTTTCTACTATATAACAACAACTGTTCATCTGTTGTTCTAGATTGCCATATTTGCATAATAAGGGCAACAATTGTCAGAAAATATCACATACAGCTACTAGAGCTAGCAATCTGACTAACAGGAAAAATATATGCGTAATACATCATCCTTGTAAATATAATTATGTTCACTAATTACAAATTAAGAGCTAGCACCAAATTGCAAAATATATTGCTGCAAAAAAGACAGGGACCTATAAATGTCATACTTGCATGTCTAGCATTTGCTCAAATCCTGCCTGAAATTCTCAAGTGTCCTAAAAAGTACAGTACAATTTCCCCAATTACCTCAGTATACACAGCATTTCATTTGAGTTCAAACAGGAAAAAGGACCTATGTCAGATGGCTATCGCCTATGAATATGTGTAATCTAATCAAACTAGATATTTTTATTTCCTCCTTTTCATTCAAGTAAAAATAATCTACTTACTAAATATTATCTGCACAATTTATTTAAAAAATGTTGTCTATTGAAGCTACTCATGATGTACAGATCCTGGCCAGGGTGAAGTTCATCAGTGTTGTAGTCTTTATGACTTGTAAATGATGTTCTTAGAAACAGACAACTCTACTCATCTTTTCTACTAACAAGCAAAAGGATGTTCTATTAAAAGATGTTGCTTTGGTTTAAGAAAAGTAAAGACATCCAGTTATTGTAGTCACTATGTGCCAACTGGGAGCTATCACATCCCTCCTTTTTGTGAACTACAACTTACGGTTCTTAAGACTCTTGGGAATCTATATTCAAAAGACTAAGCATTACAACCAGCTTGTTTGAAATCAAGTGTCACTCACTGGAATGTACAGGGTGTAAGTTTTGTATTGTTACAACTAAACATTCATGCATCACCTTATCTGGAATTTCCAGCTTCACCCAGACAAACCTTCTGCTCTGCAAACTCAATCAGCATGCAAGTTTAACACACCTTTGTACTTTTTTCCATGTTGTCCTTTAAATATAGAGAGTATCATGGAGAGACCCACGAAACAGATAGCAGCAGCTACCCATAATGTGGATTTATTGCAAACAAAACACGCTGGCACTCCTTCTGACAAAATTAAATTATAAGTTTGGATGTCAGTCAGGAATATGCCACTACACAGCTCATTCCTAAGCTTTAAGGAATATTCTTTCTAGAAAGATGAACCAAAATATGGACACACATGCTCATGAAAGGGAAAACCTCCCACACAAGGGTACCCAAAAAGGGTGTTTCTCACCCAAAGGGGATGAAGGCTCACTCAAGGATATATCTGGAAGAAATATTCACTAACCACAGGTGGAGTAAGGACTCAATACACAGAAGTATCCTTGGACAGAATCCCATTCTAAGGAGCGGGGTCCATGATTGCAAAACCCACTTGCTCCAAGGGAACAGACTCAAAATTGACTCTTTGGTGAGGCTCCATTTATATTTTAATCGAGTCTGAACTGCAGTCGAATCAGTTGGGGGCAAGCACACGACAAAAGCAGGCTAAGAGCCTGCACAGTGAGGCCCCATTTAATGGCCATGAGGCACCAAGATGCAAGCCCTGGTCTTGTCAGATTGTTCTGAGGGTGGGTGCCTCTGCCACAGAAGGACACCCTTTTTAGCATATCAAGTAAAAGTTAATTCTTCTATTTTATTAAAAGCACCTCATCAAACCCCTTTTGATGTAGTAAAATACACAGTAACTGCTACTGCACTGCTATGAAGTGAAGCCACTTGTAGTTGAGGGCATTTTTAGCCTCATAATTTAACATACTTAGAGCCTGTTAACAATTCTGAGCTCAGGCTTAAGGACTGCAACCTTCAAGATTCCAAGAGCTAAGAATGGTGGGTGTTACCCACCATACTGAATACAGAGATATGCAGAAAGTCAGCACACCATTACATCTACATAAGCATGAAATTAATGTAACAGATTTCCTAAAGTGTTTACAAGCCAAGGAACTTTTGGACATCAAGCTGTTCAGAAACAGCCCCCACTTTATACCTTTGTGAAAAATTGCTTCATTGAATTAGAATTCACAAAGGGCAGATGTGAATCGCTTAATGCAAGGAATATTTGTGTACATTCTGAAGGAAAGAGATTACCTTTTCTAAAGCTTTTCTACAGGAACCAGCTAACTATTAAAGTGTAGCTATCACGAGGTAAAGCTGATAACTTCACTGGTAGCTACACTAAACCAGGTAACTAAGTGGTAACTACACTAAAGCATCTAACTATACTCTTCAAGTCTCCATCAAAGCAGATCATGCATTCTCTTCTGAGTAAAATGCAATGGTCTTTCAGATCCCCAGTGCTCTCATCAAATGCAAACAAAATTACCTACAAAGAACTGAGAGATAGGTACTTTGGAAACCACAGTAAGTGCTTCTGCCTGTTACTTCTTTTACCTCCAAACCCAACCAGTACCACTGAGGCCAGAAGAGCTTAGCTGAAGAGTTGAATTGCCTTCCACAACACTTCCAGAAATTTAATGTATAATTTACTTTCAAGACAGGCTTATAAGTCCGTGGGTAGCCTCAGCCTATGAGAATATGTGTCATATTTCCAATTTGTTTATCGTTCTCAGTTATTGGTTTTTAGATTAATTACATCATAATCTAAACAAAGTTTCAATTAATGGTTGGGAGACAAGCAGTCAATAAAATTGCAGGATGCTGTAACAAGGTACCACTTTTGATTCATTAAAAAGGTAATGAATAGTTGTTGGAGTAACTAACTCTGGAAACCATTTCTAAAACTATGAAAGACAAGAAGGTTAGTAGTAATCAGCATGGGTTTACAAATGGAAAATCATGAAAATCGTGTTTAACCAATATGATAGCCATCTACAACGAGTAGTTTGGTGGATGAGGGGAGAGCACTGGATGTTGTTTACCTTGACTTTAGTAAAGCTTTTGACATGATTTCACATAACATCTCATAGATTAGCTGACAAAGTAGGAGTTAGATAAAAGCAGTGAGGTAGATTTAAAACTGTCTGAATAACTGTGCCTGTGAGGGTTGTTATCAGTGACAGAAAGTCCTGCAGGAGGGCAAGTCCCTAGCGGTGTGCCTCAGAGGTCAATACTGGGACCAATACTATATAACTTCTTCATTAATGACCTGAATGATACAGCAGATTGTACTCTCTGTGAGTTCACAAGTGATATAATACTGAGAGGAGTGGCCAATATGCCAGAAGGTCATGCTGATGTTCACAGAGATGGGGAGAGGCTGCAGAAATGGTCTGACAGGAACCTCATGAGATTCCACAAAGGGAAGCGTGAAATCCTTTACCTGAGGAGGAACAACCCCAGGCACCAATATATACTGGGGGCCACCCATCTGGAAAGCAGCTTGGCAGAAAAGGACCTGTGGGTCCTGGTGGAAATCAAGCTGATCGTGAGCTAACAATGCACCCTTGCACCAAACACCCTTGCTGTTAACCTGCTAACAGCCTCCTGGGCTGCATCAGAGTGTTGCCAGCAAGCTAAGGAGGGTGATCCTTCCCCTCAGCACTGATAAGGCCACACCTGGAGTGCTATGTCCAGTTCTGGGTTCCCCAGTGCAAGAAAGATTTGAACTTCTGAGTGAAGTCCATTACAGGGCCACTAGAGGGATTAAGGGCTTGGAGCATCTCCTGTATGAGGAGAGGCTGAGAGAGCTGGGATGGTTCAGCCTGGAGAAGAGAAAGCTCATAAGGATCTTATCAGTGTGTGTAAATACCTAGTGGGAGGGAGAAAAGAAGTGGCAGCCAGACTCTTGTCAGTAGTGCTCACTGAGAACACAAGAAGTAATGGGTACAAACTAAGACCTGTGAAATTCCATCTGACCATAAGAAATTTTTTTTCTCTGTGTAAGTGGTTAAACATTGGGAGAGGTGGTTAAAGACTGGAACAGGTTGCACAGAGAGGCTGTGAAGTCTACATCTCCAGAGATACTGAAAACCCAGCTGGACATAGTCCTGAGAAACCTGCTCTCACTAATCCTGATTGAGCAGGAGGGGTTGGGCTAGATGTTATCAAGAGGTCCCTTCCAACATAAAGAGCCTGTGATACGGTGATTCTGTAAAGCTCCAGCACAATACCATAATTTGCTGTAAAGTGCTTGTATTTTAACCTACATACTGGTGGAAAGATATTCATGTGACACGCTGCTATCCAATGTGATCTGGACAGGCTGGAGAGCTGGGAGAAGGTGAACCTCATGAGGTTCAGAGTCCTGCACCTGGGGTGGAATAACACCAGGCAGGTTAGAATCATAGAATCATAGAATTGTCAGGGCTGGAAGATCATCTAGTTCCAAACCCACCTGCCAATGGCAGGGACACCTCCCACTAGAGCAGGTTGCTCAGAGCCCCATCCAGCCTGGTCTTAAAAACTTCCAAGGATGGGGCTTTCACCACCTCTCTGGGCAACCTGTTCCAGTGTTTCACCACCCCTCACAATGAAGGAATTCTTCCTAATGTCTAATCTGAATCGACCTATCTCTAGTGTTAATCCATTCCCTCTAGTCCTATCACTGCCCGACAGCCTAAAAAGTCCTCCCCAGCTTTCTTGTAGGCCCCCTTCAGATACCAGAAGGCCACAATAGGGACTCCAGAACTGGATGCAGTACTCCAGGTGAGGTCTCACCAGAGAGGAGTAGAGGGGGAGAATCACCTCCCTCAACCTGGTAGCCACGCTTCTCTTGATGCAGACCAGGATACGATTGGCTTTCTGGGCTGCAAGAGCACACTGATGGCTCATGTTGAACTTCTCATCCACCAGCACTCCCAAGTCCTTTTCTTCAGAGCTGCTCTCAAGCCAGTCACTGCCCAGCCTATATCGGTGCTTGGGATTGCTCCAACCCAGATGGAGGACATTGCATTTGACCCTGTTGAACTTAATGAGGTTGGCATGGGCTCACCTCTCCAGCCTGTCAAGGTCCCTCTGGATGGCATCCCTTCCCTCCAGCGTGTCAGCAGCTCCACATAGCTTGGTGTCGTCAGCAAACTTGCTGAGGGTGAACTCAATGTCACTGTCCATTTCACTGATGAAGATGTAAATGAGACTGGTTCCAGTACTGATCCTTGAGGGATCAGGGGTCACCACGCTGGAAAGCAGCACCACAGAGAAAGACCTTGGAGTCCTAGTAGACAGCAAGTACTCCATGGGACAGCAATGTGCCCTTGTTGACCAGAAAGGACAATGGCATCCTGGGGTGCATTAAGAAAACTGTGTCCAGGAGGTGTGGAGAGATTTCTCCTCCCCCTCTACTCTGCCCTAGTTAGACCACACCGGGAATACTGTGTCCAGTTTTGGGGTCCTCAATTTAAGAGGGACAGGGATCTACTGGAAAGAGTCCAACAGAGAGCTACAAGACGATAAAGGGACTTGAGCATCTCCCCTATGAAGAAAGACTGAGGGAACTGGGGCTGTTCAGTCTTGAGAGGAAAAGACTGAGAGGGAACCTTATTAATGTCTATAAATATCTGAAAGGTGGGTGTCAAATGGAAGGAGCCAATCTCTTTTCTGTATTGCCCAGCAATAGGACAAAGAACAATGGGTATAAACTTGAGCATAGAAGGTTCCAACTCAACATAAGGAGAAACTTCTTTACTGTGAGCGTGACGGAACCTGGAACAGGCTGCCCAGAGAGGCTGTGGAGTCTCCTTCTCCGAAGACTTTCAAAACCCTCCTAGGTGCATTCTTGTGCGACATGACCTAGGTGATCCTGCTTTAGCAGGGGGTTGAACTTGATATCTAGAGGTCTCTTCCAACCCCTAACATTCTATGATTCTACAATTCTATGAATTGGCAGAACTCTATTAACAGCACTGGCTTAACAATGCATGGCTAGTCTTTGACTCATCCTGACTTCTGAGATCCCTGATTTCTGAAAAGGTTGCCTTTTTTTTTTTTTTTTCAATGCACATGTTTAAAGGTGGTAAATTTCCTGTGCCTTTAATGTCTTTTATTGCTTTACTGTCACTAGTTTTCCAGTCCTTTATTGCTTCAGTCTGGAAAAGACTGAACAGGAAAAGAAAGTGAACATGGAAATATGTTTGCAGTAGTATTACTGCCTTTGATTGCATGACATCTGTTAAGCAAAGGATAGCCCTTTGATAAATAATAGGAAGAGAATAGTTTGTGTTGGCAGAAGTCTGTATTTGCAATATACAGTGATACTGAAAACAGCTGGGAGGTAAACTCTCATGAATCTTCTGCATCACTAGGCCCAACCCTTAACTGAGACATAAAAATAACCTTCCAAAAGAGAAAACAAAGTAACACACTCTCTCACAGTTTTAATTACATCAGCACAGTCACCTGACAGAAATTTATATATTTAAATAACTTTCTGTTAAATAGAAAAGCTTAATACTTAGATAATGCTTCTTTTTTTTTTTTTTTTTTATTAATAGAGGACTGGTATCTTCATATGCCTTTGTCTTGTTATGTTAGAGGCCATGATAGAAAGAAAATCTAAAATTCAACATCCCTTGCCAAAAGTCAGGCAGTACACTGGCATATTACAGGAAAAATATGGACATGCTGGACCATGTCCAGAGAAGGGCCATGAGGAGAGTAAGAGGCCTGGAGCACCTCTCCTGTGAGGACAGACTGAGACAGCTGGGTTTGTTCAGTCTGGAGAAGAGAAGGCTCTGGGGAGACCTTATTGTGGCCTTCCAGTATCTGAAGGGGGATACAAGAAAGCTGGGGAGGGACTTTTTAGAATGTCAGGTAGTTGAAGGACTAGAGGGAATGGATCAAAACTAGAGGTGGGTGGGTAGATTCAGATTAGACATTAGGAAGAATTTCTTCCCCATGAGGGTGGTGAGACACTGGAACAGGTTGCCCAGAGAGGTGGTGAAAGCCCCATCCCTGGAAATTTTTCAGGCTAGGCTGGATGGGGCTCTAATCAACCTGCTCTAGTGGGAGGTGTCCCTGCCCATGGCAGGGGGGTTGGAACTAGATGATCTTTAAGGTCCCTTCCAACCCTGACAATTCTGTGATTCTATGATTCCAGATATTTTACTGGCATAAAATGTAGTATTAATATAGAGCAGTCCTACTCCAAGACACAAAGTCTACCAGTGAGTCCTCTAAAAATACTTGTTACTAGATTCATAGGTTGGGTTCAAGCCCATGGACAACAGATTGTTTTCTAAATCCATTTTCATGTTTTTTATTCTTTCTTTTGCAGTTATTAGAAGTAACGTGGGTAAAGTGTTAATCAGATGTTGAAGAAGGCCTTGTAAAATGTTAGTTTACCTGTAATGATTTGCGTAGAAAAAATGATCTACTGGTAAGTGGATTGAAAGTGTTTAAAAGGTTTTAGCTATGATTATAGTCCCAGGTATGAAATGTTAAATCCACAATCCAGAGTCTAATTTCAGCACTGGACAAGTGTTGCTTCAAAGTTGAGCAAAAATTAACTAATTTGTGATCCTGTAGTTATGCCTTTTGTTAGATAATATCCAAACAGTGTAATCCTCTTCAGTAATTCTTATTAAATACCTGATAGTCTAGGACCATATTGTAAAATTTTGACTGATTGCTATACAGTCAGCTTCCTGGTTAGCTATGAAGCAAGAATATCTTTCTTATGGAAAGCAAAAAAAAAGTGAAGTAATGACTTTCAGATACAACATTCTCATGTACTATATACAAAAGTAATTTTCATTTGAGCCTGATTTAGTAAAAAATACATTGGTTTGATCCAGTTTGCAGGTGTATTTACCCAGTCAAAGAGATGTGATTTGGTACTTCACATAGACAGAAGTCATCCACTGCTCCTTACGGATTGTGGGCCACCAGGTTATTTACCTGGCTTACAGCTAGGACTCCCACAAGGAGTTAATCTGAATGGCTAGTTGAAGTTCACAGTGCTCATAGGTCATCAAAGTAACATGTGGAAAAGGATTCTGCAACTTGGGTAAGCTGAACCTAGTATCTGAGTATCTAGATAAGGAGGGAAATTCTGGCCATGCTTAAGCCAGTGGGAACTGGCTTCCAAAAATGTTTTTGCTAGGATTTGGTGCCTCTTCCTTATTTCTGTGCAGCCCTTGCCATAGTCCACCTTCCTCCCCTCAGGTCTGTAAACCTGTGTTGGTCCTGATTCTCTGTTTGCCACAGATCATTATGTCCAGTCAGTCTGTTCAGATTCTGCTGTCACAAGGAATCTGAAGACACAAACATAAACAAAACAAAGCTCCACCTACTCTAACCTGCACTGGGACCTGTTCTTCTGACCAAGCAACTCTAGATTGCTGTTAATGATGACATGCCTTCTCTACCTACATAGTAAGACATACGATCTTAGATACCAACTATTTAGTAAATCAAGTAGAGCCCTCATCTGTTCCCAAATCAACAGCATACACCCCTATTCCCTAGTGAAAACAGCAAACATCCTGTATACTCATTCCTTACTAGAACAGGTCACCTAGAGATGCCATTGAGTCGCCATTGTTGGAGACTGTAAAAACCTGACTGGACATTGGCCCTGAACAACATGCTGTAGCTGACCCCTTTTTGAACAGGAGGGCTGGATTAGGTGCTCTCCAGAGATCAATTCCAATATAAATGATTCTGTGGTTATATTGATTATATGTCTATGTCTATTACCCTTCATTTAACTATCTCACCAACATCCTGACTCACAGGCCTAGCCAGAACAGAGTTTTTGTTGAGCCATTTTACATGGCTTTTCCTCATACTCAAAAAACACCTTAATTCAGGACATGGTCATTACTTTGTCTGCATTGGGTTGAAACAGAAACCAGCCAATACTTTGGAAGAGAATACACAATCATTTCTTGTAAAAACATTTTATTTACTCATCTGTTTACATGCTGTTTAAAAACCTCTGAGTATCATTATAAGATGAATCATGTCAGTGTACTTTGCTTTAAGACCTTGTTTCCAAAAGAAGCAGATGGCACAGACTGACAACAGCTTCTGAAGACATTCATCTCCCTTTGCAGGTACAGTGATGAGGCCTTCCAAAAGCTCAGAACAAAAAGGGTAAGACTTTTCCACACTGAAAGGTTATAATGGCCATTTTCATCAAGTATCATCTATTTTCTTCCTTGGTGAAATAGGAGACAAGAGAAGGGAAAAGAAGATTATTGTGAAAGGACTCCAGAGAATGTTAAAAGCATTGGCAACTTGTCAACATAAATGTTCCCCGTATTAGATGTTCCAATATGCTGTATTCACTGCAGGGTATTGGATCCCATTTTACAGAATTTCAAGACTGTCTTAGGATCCTCCACTGTGTCCGGGAGTTGAACATAGGAACCTGTAAAAGTACATAGCAGCAATAATGGGTTTAGATTAGTTTTCTTTTTGCATCTGTAACTAGTTTGCATGCACATGCTTTTGCCTGTATTTGTTTCTGGTTGTGTAGCTGTCACATGCTGCAAGTCCTTCAACTGGAAGCCCACAGAGCAGTTTAAATCACTGTGGAAATTACCTCTTGCATATGTTCATTTCCATAAGAGGAGATCTCAACATCTGCACTGGTCAAAATGCTCTGTTAGGTTTAAATGAGTGAAGAGGGCAAAGCTACAAGGTAACCATACCATAACTAACTGAATCTCTTGTCTAACTGGTGCTGAGTGTGACCCACAGTCTGCAGTAGTCCCAGTCTTATTCATTTGATATATCTGCTGAATATTTTGAATATCCTTTGTAATATCCTGAGCCTTATATTTCAAAATAGAATTATTTTATGTTCTGGGGTTTGTTGTTTTGGTTGGGTTTGGTTTCTCTTTTGGTTTGTGTGTATGTGCGTGTTTTTTTGGTTTTTTTGTTTTTTTTTTAATTTTAATTTTAATTCAACTAATCTGCTAGTGAATATTAAAAAAAACCCACAAGACAACTAGCTTAACAAAGCAAAACATGTTTTTTGTTTGCACAAAATTATTTTCATTCTTCAATTTCCTGTCCTCCTTTCTTAAAGAAGGTGGAAGATAAGTTATTCTTAGGACCTGAATGCTGTTTTGTTGTTGTAAGAGAGAAAAAAAAATCCACCATAATTTCCTTTGACACAAATTCAGACTAAAGACAGTGGCAAAGATGAAAGCAATAGAAGGTAATAGTGAAGGTAATAGAAGATGAGCTAGCCTTTCACACAATATAAATTAATATCTGCCAGGACACAATAAAGTTTTGCCCAGAGTTTTTAGCTGTGAAATGGCCTTGCTTTGTTTTCTTCCACAGTAGTCTTTTATAGTTAATTGGAACTACGTTTTAGTTTTCCTTTCTCTTTTTTTTAAACAAAAGAACATCCTACAAAACACTACATATTTCACTGTTTTTTTGTTTCTATGAAGTGCAATATGGTATTGGGAAACTAGGGGAAAAAAAATTATTAACAATAATAGGTTGCCTGGCTATTTATAGATTCTGACTAGATTGCACCTGTTGTGGTTTACAGGGTTTCCTGGTAGCCCCTTTGTCAGCAGTAAACGAGTTTTCATACTTGCAGTTGTTCATGTAGGTTTCCTATTCTTCCTTGGTTGAAGCAATCAACAGCTGTGATTACTTCAAGTGAAGAAAATTAAGCTGATAAGTACTGACAGCTACAGGAAACAAAACTTCTTTCATGAATTAGTGAAAAAACAGTCTGTTTTGTTGTTTTCAGTTGTGCTCAGCAACTGGAGGCTCTGAAGTTGGGCCATCACTGGTGCCCACAGTGGTAAGCACGACAAATAAATGTCTTGGCTTCATTCCCTGCATGAAAAGCAATAGTACTCTAGATAGAGACATTCTCTCAGGAAAAACTGGGCCTTTTGCCATCCAAGACTACCCTGAAGGCAAGATTCTGACTTCAGTATGAGGGCACTGGAATAAATGATCTTCAACCTCAAGCCTGCTGCATAATGCAGCTCAGTTGCAGGTGGCTAGACATACAGAACATGCCCCTTCCAACATTTTGTCAACAAAATCAGGCTGGTTGTGTACAGAAGTGGCTTGTAAGGACATGAATGAGCATGTCACATTATACCTCTCAGATCACCACAACAGGGGAGCTTCAGAAGGAGCTGCACTTCTGAATGATGTCACTGAAACCTGCTGTCCTCATCATAAACACAATCGTATTGGCACAGACCAAGGGTGTAGCTAGCCTCATACTGTCTTTAATTGTAGATGTAAGCAGGCGCTCGGGGAAAAAAAGAGAATAGAGCAACCCTATATGACACTTCTCTTTTATTCTCTCAACTTGTGATTCCTTACAGCTCAGAGGATTTCCTGAACCTAGCGTATTAAGTTTGTTTAGTAACCTTCAACTGATGTATCTTTCAAGTACTTTTCCAGCCTTCCCTTGAATGCAGGTAAAATTTTTGCATCTGCCACATCTGTTAATGAGTTCTACAGGTTTACTACCTATTGCAGCAACCACCCCCTTTTGTTTACTTTGAATTTGACAAGCTTTGCTTAGTAGCTCTAGATTTTCTATTGGCTCCATCCCATAGTATCAGCATGCCACTATGGTGTCATTTTGGAGCAATGAACTGGACACACACTGTCATTTTTTCCAGACTGTGCCTAATAGACATGGTATTATCCAACATAGAAGAACAAGGCTTATGAACCTAGAATGTTCCTCTTCAGCTGTGTCTTGGGAAAATACCTGCACCTGTCTATCTCAGTTTCCCACCTGCTAAATCATGAGGAGGGGTTTTTTTTTTTAGTTTGTTTTCTTTTTTTTGCCTTGAAACATACTAATGAAGAGCACTCTACAAGTGATCGTCTGTGTGTTCTGGTTCTAGGCTGAAATTCTTGAACATAACCTAGAAAGAGACAAGCAGGCTAACCCCAGAAGAGCAGCAGGGCTGGTGAGTAGGGCACTCTCTTGGGACTATGGGAGACATAGGCTCAAGTGCTTTTTTAAAGAAAGGTTCTTCTACCATGGAAGTGTCCTAACAACTAGTTGAAAGTGAATTCTCTAGAAGAGCCTGTCTTGTCTCTTCTACTTTCCCTTTTCTTTCTGAAAACATCCAGCACCAGGAAAGTTCCTTCAGTCTTAGAACGTAACAGAAGTCCAGAAAAGTATCACACCATAAACATACAATCTGATTAGCAATCCGGCAAAAGCTCTGGAAGAACCAACCACTTGCTTTTGCCTTCAGCGCTGCTAGATGGTGCGAGGTATCGTCTCTGTTGTGGCTGGTGCACTAGGTGGCAATAGAGAGTCACCACTGTCCCTACTCTCACCAGAGGAAGCCACAGGTGAGCAAAATTTTACACCTAGGGCTTAAAAATCTTAAGCCTTTACTAAGTTTTTGACGGCACGGCACTAGAAATATATTGTTTTGCACCTGAAGTCTGTTATGAAACTCAAGGCTCCACTCACAGCAAGTACTGGTACTCCCATATTTAACCACCACTACAAGAAGCCTCAGCACACAGAAAAAACAGAGGCTTTGCTCACTGGGTTATATTTATACCTAGTTCCCAAAATCAAGATCTGAAAAAATATTAATCAACTGTTCAATTTATGTGCCTCTTTTCAGCAAAGCTATGCTGATACCTGAGACCTACAGCTTACAAGCCTAAAATTCAGCTCCTGCAAATGTAGCTTCCAGCACCAATTCATAGCTGCAGATGTAGGGCCAAGAACACAAGTCTGGCACAGTCCAACAGTCTGCAAGTCACTAAACTGGTCTCAATCTCCTTTTTAGATTCTGAGCTTCTATTCCTGTGAGTTCTGTATTCTCTGCATTGCAGCACAAATTGAAAAAGGGGTGTACAGAGAATTCTCCATGAAACTATCCCACAACAGGGTGTTCTTTCTTCTGAACAGAAAGCTCCCCCAAAGCCTTTGGGTAACAGCACAATAAAAGGTTAGCTGTTAAATACTCTCCTTCTGCTCTTGGTGTATTAGAGTCCTTAAGGGCAAAGGAGTCCAGGAAGGCTGGACATTCTTCAAGTAGGAAATCTTAAATGTGCAGGAGCCGTCCCCATGTGCCAAAAGTTGAGCCGATGGGGAAGACCAGCCTGGTTAAACAGAAAGCTTGGACTGGAACTCAGGAATAAAAAAGAGGTTATGACCTTTGGAAAAAGAGGCAGGCAACTCAGCAGGACTACAAGGATGTTGTGAGATTCTGCAGGGAGAAAATGAGAAGGACCAAAGCCCAGATAGAACTTGATCTGGCTGCTGTTGTAAAGGACAATAAAAAATGCTTCTGTAAATACATTAGCAACAAAAGGAGCACTAAGGAGAATCTCTGTCCTCTACTGGATGCAAGGGGAAACATAGTGACCAAGGATGAGGGAAAGGCTGAGGTATTTAAAGCCTTCTTTCTGTCAGTCTTTAATAGTAAGCCCAGTTGTTCCCTAGGTACCCAGACCCTGTGCTGGAAGATAGGGACAGGGAGCATAATGAAGGCCCCTTAATCCCCGAGGAAATGGTTGGCAACTTGCTACACCGCTTAGACACACCAAAGTCTATGGGACTGTATGGGATCCACCCAAGGGTGCTGAGGGAGCTGTCAGAAGTGCTCACCAAGCCTCTCTGCATCATTTATCAGCAGTTCTGGCTAACAGGGAAGATCCTAGCTGACAGGAGGTTAGCAAATGTGACACCCATCTACAAGAAGGGCTGGAAGGAGGATCCAGGGATCTGCAGCCCAGTCAGTCTGACCTTGATGCCAGGGAAAATTATAAAGCAGATCAACTTGAGTGTCATCATGTGACACATAGAGGACAACCAGGTGATCAAGCCCAGTCAGCATGGGTTTATGAAAGGAAGGTCCTACCTAATTAACCTAAGGTTGTAGCAAGGTGGGGAGCAGTCTCTTCTCCCAAGGAATAAGCAACAGGGTGGGTGGAAATGGCTTGAAGTTGTATCAGACAAGGTTTAGATTGAGTACTATGAAAAATTTCTTCACTGAAACTGTTTTTGAGCCCTGGAACAGGCTGTCCAGGGAAGTGGTGGAGTCACCATCCCTGGAGGTATTTAAAAGAAGTATAGACGTGGTGCTTAGTGACATGGTTTAGTGGTGGATTTGTCAGTGCTGGATTATCAGTTTGACTTGATGATCTTAACAATCCTTTCCAACCTAAATGATTTTATGTTTTTTTTTTTTTATTATCATTCTATTCCCAGTGATGGTAGAGAATTTCTCTTATATGTACCACAGTATAGTTACAGGCACCAAAGACTCTAAACAGTTTCATAGAACATACATCTTCTAAAAAGAAATAACCTGAACCTTTCATAAATTGAAGACCAGCATTGATTCATCATCTATGCTATATTTTTTGATAAAGTCTCTAAAATACCGTGGTTCTAGTTAAAATATACTGCTTGTCCCTTTCCATTACATTGAAGTCTACAGTATATCCCACCAATATCTTCAATTATGAAACATAACTGCAAAGGAGTGTATCACCACTTTTAAACTGTCATATTCAAAGAAAACAAAAGCCCATCTGGCACTTGCTTGGAGTATTATGTTAAACCTTCTGTTAGTAACACACTGTTGAAGATTATACTAGATTAACATGTCTTGGTAAATCAAAGATTACCCTAGGTCTTGGCTTGTAGTGTCACAGGGAATTCAAATGTCAGTGTGTGAAAGATTTCATTCTCTGCTCCACCTGCTGCTGGTATCCACTTCTGGTAGCTTTATTCCTGCTGACGTGAAGTTTCATCTGAATTAGCCTGTCAGGTTTTATTTTCTCTGATGGATTGTGAGAAGAGTTGACACAGGTGATTTTTAAAGTTACCTATTTAAACAAAAAATCAAGAACTACAAGAACTTAAATAGTGTAAAAAATATTAATCAAAGAAGTCAAAAACTATAGACGAAAATTAGTAGTGAGGAAGTAAGAAGCATCAGCCATTCTCCAGGAGCATCTAACATCTCCCCGCATGTCATTCAAGCTATATTCACTGAGCCACTCTGGAAAGAGAAACAAAAACCTACCTAGTCCTTAGCTCTGCCTGCCTACCTGGTGCCAGTTCTTTACTCCCTCCAGACTCATGCTTTTCTTTCCACATTAAAGACCAAACCTTAAGAAGAACTCCCACAACCAAGCCTAAACTGAGCTGCAAGAATTACAGGAACTGAAGCCCAGTAGAAATGATAGGTCAGAAAATGTAGGTGTCACTGGCAGCACCAAGAACCAGCAATAAGGTGGCCAGTGCTTCCATTTAAAAGCTGCCACCTGGAAGTTTAGCAAAAGTCCTGTATCTGAAAGCATAACTTTCTATATCATTATGTAATCCTTCCATAAAACACATCAAAGATAACTCAAATGTTGAGAAAGATAATCAGCTAATGAAGAAGCTCCAGGAGTAGGACCAGCTACAGAGTTCTATCACAGTAAACATCTGTTTTACAAAAATCCTGAACTGTGAGCTGGAAAACCATTCATACTTTGCTCAGGTTTGTGCTCAAGCTGTCACTTAGAATAACCTGCTGCTTAAATGGTTTGGCTGAGCAAATTGGTCCTTGCTTTCAGTCTCAGGGATATTCTTATACAACCAGGAGTGGAGACACAGACATGTGAAGTCAATTCTATATCAGTTTGCTCTTAGCTGAATATGCTCCTCTTTTATTTTGTCCAGACCTTTAGACTCACTTTAATGATGATTCAGGAGTGTCTGAAACCTGGAAATTGTATTTAAGCCTGGTTCTCAAAAGGTGATATTGCACAAGAAAGTTCAAGATAATACTTTATCAGAGCTGCATAGTTTCTACTACTAACTAGTAGTTATAGACAAGGGAAGATTAAAGAGGGACTGTCTTCTTGACTGAAGGACTGATTGGTTTCTTCAAGCTGCTATATAAACCTCTTCAATATCCATGTTGGTCTAGACTCACACAATATATCAGTAAGCCACTTGCTGTAGTGAGACCTGTCTAACATGCCTTAGGATTAACAGACTTTCTTTGAAGGTAAGATCTGCTCTTTTCAAAGTTGTAGGAACTATGAGAGGGGCTTAGGCTTTATTTTTTGTTCTTTTTCATCTTGATTTTTCTCCTCTTTCTTCTTCAATCCAAATATAATTCCAGCACTTCATTTATATCATTGTTGTTGCTTTTATTATATGGACCAAATGTTTTCAGTTTTCCATATCCTTGTTAACAAGAGATCTTTATTTTCTTATATATGATTAATGTCCCCTTTATGGCAGTTTTCCCATTAACTTCAACAGCCATTAAAGAGGCCTAAAAGGCAGATTATTTACCATAATATAATATAATCAAAGGCAGTAACATTAAATTTCCTTCTATGTCACGGTGACTCTTAGTGGACGAGGGAAGACTGTGGATCTTGTCTAACTGGACTTCAGTAAAGCTATTGACACTGTTTCCCACAGCATTCTCCTGGAGAAACTGCATGCTCATGGTTTGGATGGGTAAATGCTTCACTGGGTGAAAAACTGTCTGGATGGCTGGGCCCAAAGAGTGGTGGTAAATGGAGTTAAATCCAGTTGTCAGCTGGTCACAAGCGGTGTCCTCCAGGGCTCTGTACTGGGGCCTGTTCTCTTTAGTATCTTCATCAATGATCTGGATGAGGGGATCAAGGGCACCCTCACTAAGTTTGCAGATGATCCGAAGCTGAGTGGGAACATAGATATGCTTGAGGGTAAGATGCTCCTCAGAGGGGCCTGGACAGGATGAATCAACAGGCCAAGGTCAATGGCATGAGATTCAACAAGGCCAAGAGCCAGGTCCTGCATTTGGGTCACAACAACCCCCTGCAATGCTACAGGCTTGAAGAGGAGTGGCTGGAAGGCTGCCTTGCAGAAAAGGACCTAGGGGTGTTGATTGACAGACACCTGAACATAAGCCAGCAGCGTGCCCAGGTGGCCAAGAAGGCCATTAAAATCCTGGATTGTACTAGAAATAGCGTGACCAGCAGGACCAGGGAAGTGATCATCCCCTGTCCTTGGCACTGGTGAGGCCACACCTCAAGTGTTGTGTTCACTTTTGGGTCCCTCACTACAAGAAAGGCATTGAGGTGCAGGAGCGGGTCCTGAGAAGGGCAACAAAGCTGGAGACTTAAGTCTTATGAGGAGAAGCTGAGGGAACTGGTGTTGTTTAGCCTGGAGAAAAAGAGGCTGAGGGGCTTATCACTCTCTACAACTACCTGAAAGGAGGTTGTAGTGAGGTGGGGGTTGGTCTCCTCTCCCAAGTAAAAAGTGATAAGACAAGAGGAAATGGCATGAAGTTGTGCCAGAGGAGGTTTAGGTTGGACATTATGAAAAACTTCTTCACTGAAAGGGCTGTCAAGCATTGGAACAGGCTGCCCAGGGAAGTGGTGGAGTTACCACCCCTGGATGGTGTGTTTAGGGATATGGTTTAGTGGTGGGATTGGCAGTGTTAGGTTAATGGTTGGACTCAATGACCTTGAAGGTCTTTTCCAACTGAAATGATTTTATGATTCTATGATTCTAAAACTATAAAAATAGTAATTTGTTTCCACAAATTGCTGGTAGTCAGAAAGCAAAAATTATAAGCCATCAGCTACTTCGTACCAAGCCTAGTATCAGGATAATGGTTATCTTTATTAGAGAGAGGTGATGTCACAGATGAAGAAGGATTTCATATGCAAGTGGCATATCACTTGCAGAAATTTGGAGTTATGATCAAGACTCTAAAACTTGTTTTTTTTCCTTAAATGGCTTACAGAAAAGAATTGAAATATTAGGCTCACCTTGTGTATTTTGTGGAAAAAAATGCAAAAAAAAAGCGTTTTGTATGCTTAGTGTTTATATAAAAATAACTTAGAGAATGGATGCCACTATGCATCCCCAAAGTGGCACCTTGTGTCTTTGACTATAAGGCTGTCTAGAAACTGAGCGCAGATCCTGTCTATACATCAACCACAACAAGAAAGCTATTTGAAACTTTCCAGAACTCTCTTTTTTAACTTCATTTTGAGCAAAGATACTACAAGTGTCTGACAGAGAAATAAAAAAGGGGGCTGAAGCATATGCTAGCACTAAATAAATGCCTAGTCTGTATGGACAGATGGTCTGTCAATCTAACTTCTTCTTGAGGATGTCTATTACAGTGAACTCTGCAGAGGAATGATTGGCTTCAGTTTGAAGAATGATAGAATTCATACTTCTTTAAAGTCAAGATCTTGCTCCTCTTTCTTTAGTACTGATAAATACCTACAGGTAGTTTTCAGAGTGATATCATAGGAAAATTCTATTTCTTATTATTCTCAACCAATATAAAAGGGTATTTAACTATAAACAGTACTGATTATTAGAGGGATTTTTAAGCCTTAAGCCCAGCAAAAAGCTTTCCCGCTAACATTCAAGCTGAAGACATAATGTAGTAAGAAATCCACATTAATAACTCTGAGTTTTCCCTTAAGGTTAGGATATGGAAATGGAAGAATAAAGGAACTATCCTGAGCTATCAATCCTTGGTATTTTAAAAAAAAATCTGCCGACACACTATAGTCACACTCATCCTGTCCCGGCTCCTTATATTTGTTGCTACACACCAACCCAAGTTCAACAGTAGAAGAGGAGGGGGAAGAGAAAAATGCAAGTCTGCACAATAGGCTATGTAAAAACAATTTTCCTGTCTTGAAGCTAGGCCTTTGTATACAAAATAAGACAAGAGTAATGGATGCAGAGGAAGAGTACACAAGGACAAATGTGACTGTAGCCAGGAAGAAATAGAGCTAAGACAGTGATGTCCGTGTGCCACTTGTTAAATGTGTAACAAACAAAACATCTGATGACAAATAAAACACCATAATATATAATTAACAATTTTAGTCAGTTTGAAACCAAAGAAAGAAGCAAAACCTTTAAAAATATGGTTGGTGATTGCAATTGCTGCTTTTTTTGGTAGAGACATTAGAAGTCAATTGCCTTTTAAGAAGGCAGATGCTTAGCTCTGACCTTTCGAAAAAGTTTGTTCTATGATCAAATTGCTATGACATCAAGTCATAGCAAGATGACAAGAGGGTGTGAAAGTTCTCTTTTTCCTGTTAATTGGGATAACAAAACCAATATACAAGAATGTTTCATGAAATATCTATCTAGTTCTGTTGTACCCAAACTCAGTATCAGAACTTAATTTCTTTTTTATGCACCCAACTATCAATTTTTAAAACATCACAAATGTGTATCTTATTTTAGACCCTGGATAGATATTTGGCTTTTAGTAGCTACTGCTTGTAATTAAGGAGTCTTTTCATTTTAATGAGAAAATGTGTGTCTCATAAATGAATATAATCTTCTGTCTGATGAAACTGGAATCTAGGAACAAAGTCCATCAAGTAAATTATGGACATAATGATAATAATTCCATATAGATGAGCACACTGGGGTTTCTATTTTGTTACAGACAGCAAAAAGTTACCTCTTTGATTGTCTCATGAATGTAATCATAGCTACTCCAAATGCTGTGTCTTAGGTATATTAAGGAGCATTTACTTTACCCAAGCACTTAAAAACATCTCTGAGCTTTGATTTCTCAAAATGGTGATAAAGTATTTTTTACGAATTAGAAGTTTCTCTCTACTTTTGTAGATCATTCATTGTAGTAATATAGTATCAAACTTCATTCTGCAGTCAGCCTGTAGAAATGAATAAACATTGGACCTTACTTTGCACTGCACAGTCTGAACATTTGATGCTGTAAACAGCCATAAAAGCAACATATTATTTGAAGCCTTTATAGATACTTCACCATTTGTCTCCTGTTTTGTAAATTGGTATATTATGGTTTTGACAAGTTCATTGCTAACTGTCCTTATTCATTGCAGATAGAAGTGTTCAAGAAGTCCTAAATTACAAACAAAATTTTGAAATTCTCTTGCCAAATGTACTTTAAATTTCCAAATATGATTGAAAGAGCTGAATTCCCACTTGATTTTAACTGAACAATTACAGTTTAGGTATAAGCTGATGCTAGGAAGCCTTGAAACCCTTTTCCTTCCTTCCTTCCTTCCTTCCTTCCTTCCTTCCTTCCTTCCTTCCTTCCTTCCTTCCTTCCTTCCTTCCT